>DWKL01004161.1:0-10822 GCA_018249415.1 Phareas burnsi
AATCTTTCCCCAGTGATAGGGAGATTATTGTTCTGTTTGTTATAACTTTTGTAAGAGTAATATATGAATTATTTTCGTCGTTTTTATTGTATTATATGATAGTTTAACTGTCTAATCGCATTTATTATGTGCATTAATAAGCGAACGTAATTACTGATTATTTACCGAAGTTTTATGGATTAATATCTTACGTTTTTCTTACAATAATATATAATAAATATCGTATCGAAGTGGAGCCTTTGTTGTGATAATGATATTATATTTGAATTAAATGTTGAAGGCGTACTAATGGTAGATAATATAAAAAGAAAAGTAAAATAGTTGCGTACGGTCTTTTCAATGAAACTGAAATAAAACATCCGTAATCAAGTATACTACATACCAAATTCAACTTTTATTTATTCGAAATATATATTATACTTTTCGATTCCATTCATTTTACACTGGCTTCATATTGGATGAAATCGATATATAGTCCGAGTAGTATCCGTGGTAATATCGTCGCCGACACAAAGACATTATGTTTATGTTGTTTTAAAGTGTTAACCGCATGATATCGACATCGGTGACACTATAACAGATTTTTTTATGTCTCAACTATTGGCAATTTATTATATATTTTTCTGCAATCACTTATATGGATAAACAATAAATTATATGAATTGATTTACCTATCTGTGTATACATGCTGGAAAAAGACATAGACATACTACACGAGTCTATAAGCTGTAATATCAATTTATTGTTGTAAATTTTGAAATCGTCTATGGCAATACCAGTAGCTTCTCTTCGTTATGTTGCTGTTATTACATTGTATAGGTACCTTTCTATTCTATCTGTTTTATCTTGACTGCACTGCAAATCTAGCCTTCATTTCGTATAAAAAATAGTAAAGGTACATTCGCCGCGAGTGATGCAACGTGCCTACATTATAATCATAAATAATGAACTTATTTTTGTGTCTAAAAACCTATTATACGGATAATACTCAGTTTTGAGACTAGTTAGTGTCCTAACATGTGATTAGAAATGTAAATAATTATAACAAAACGCACAAAATGGACGTGAAATGTTGTGATCGTGGGTGTAATGTGTATGTGATTCTTTTTGTTTAGTTCACGGTTTTGGATACAACCAAGGTTTTTTTTGTATGGCGACGGGCGACGGTTTTGACGTTAAGCTCTTGTCAGAACTGGAGAGTATCGCGAAAGCTTCTGAAAAAAGTAAGTTTCCTATTTTATTTATTTCATGTCATTATTATTCGATGTTTTTTAATCTTGAAATGAACAGTTAACTACATATTTTGGAAGAATGTTGTAACAGACTATGTTCAAGTTTTTTTTTATAATACTGGAATGCAAATTAAAAAAGAATGATTTTAATTTTTAAGCAGTTACGGCTTTACGCAGTTCATTTATTGTGATATCTTTCAGAAGTCACAATGCATGCATATGCAGCTGGTTTTATGAGTCATACAATTTCTCACACTCATAAAGTTATGTTATATTCTGTTTACACAAGATATAATTTCGCGCGGACAGCTGGCCCTTATTAGTGTCAATTAGCTGTTTGCTTCCTGTTTTTAACAAGTAGTACATTGTAATGTATATACAAACACATTTTATTAGCTTTGGTTGGCTACAACCCTTTTTTTCTGTCCTAATGCTACACATGGGACTCTGCACAAATGGAGAAGACCTGGAGCATACTCCATCATGCAGCTCCAATGCACATTAGACCATTCCACAATGTTGGTAAAATTTTGGAGAAGCTTTAGTTATTTCTCAAATATTTGAATGGTTAAAAAATCCTATAGAACACCTTTGGCTACTATACTGGTTTGCCATGCAAAAAATACTGGGTTTAATCCTGGTCAGGAAAATCGTTGTAAAAGATATGTGAATTCTTCATTTACATATCTTTGAGCCAGAGTTTTTCATTTTTATCTATGAGTGTACTGGCACATACAGCATTGGATCATAGCAGTATATGCTATGAGCATAGAAACTATTTATTTATCTGTGCTATTTCAATTCCAACCATTGTCAATGTCACCCAGTGACATCTGGTAGCAACTGTAAATAGAACAGGATGTTACCTGAGGTTGATTATATAGATGTATGGCAACTCCAGAACGAAGGTTGGACTCAGTTACCTATCTACTTCATCTCATATTAGTATGGGGGTATAAGTATATATAACTTTTTTTTAATAATGGTTTCTACAGTCACCGTTCCCCACTAGAATTCTGTGTCATGGATGCTATGTACTCATACAGAAATAAGTACACATATGCATTTCAAATATTTCAAAAACCGCAAATCGTGAGTACTTGTTACATAATATAAAAATAAGTACACATACACCTAGAACCAGAAGGCAAGCTGCCATAGTCTACCAACAAAGCATCTAGTTACCTATTAACTACAATCAGTACTTCTCTTCTGTTTGGATTATGTAACAGAACAGGAATTTAGTGCAATGAATGCCCATTTGTCAATTCCATCACATAAAAAAATCGTTTTTATTACATAAAAAGAGTAGCAAAGAGCAGCAGTTAAGTTGTCACTGCAGCCCATAGATGCCTGCATCTGCCTTCAAACAGGTCTACAGTTGTATTACTATTCTTAAGGGATAAGATGGTCACCTTCCTGTAAGTGTGACTGCCGATCTAATCTCTTCAACTGAATATAAGGATTGCTTCACTGCCAATTATTAGGTGGAGGTGGTATGTCTCCAAACACACACTTAGTTTCACACATTCAGAATTAAGTCATTGTTTATAATTTTTATTCTATTGTTCAGATACTTTCATGGAGTAGTAACTCCCACAGTTATTACATTGAGTAAATTTCTAAGTATGGTATGTGCACAATAATCTGGCATCCATATTTTTTCCTTGTGCTAGTTATGCTGGATTATTGAGTTTCTATAGAACATAATCCTACAGTAGATTTTCATATAAATCTTCAATCAGTATTTTTAAAATTTTTGGTTCTATATTTCTCGGGTGCGGTTGGGTAATGGACTGCCTATGTAGAGTGTTCCAAATCCAATCATGACCAGGTAAATAAACCTAGCATAATAACCTGCTGCACCACACAGGCCGTCAATTAAATGCTATAATTTATAATAATATTAGTGTAAAGCCTCATTCGATTTATTAACACGTGTGATAATAGGTCGTTGACGTCTGCTCTGCCCTTCTATTGGTAAATTGATTGATGCCCGCGCCTTCATTCGCATGAATAAGAACCATAGACCAAACCACCCGTATCCGCGATCTCGGTCTCAATTCGCATACTTTTTTGCCTAAATTTTGCATGCTAATTGATCCGCTCATAAGAATCGTAGTGTAATGCTACATAGTCTAAAACATTCCTCAATAAATAGGCTGTCTAATTCAAAAAGATTTTTTTGAAATCTTACTGGTAGTTTCAGAGATTAGCACGCTCAAACAAATGAACAAACAAACTCTTTAAGTTTAGTATAGATTTATATTGAGGTCCATCCACAAATCTCAAAAATCATATTGACAGTTGCTAATCTCAAAACTCGCTTCCCGCGGCTTACGTAGATTGTAACCTATCTGCAAAGTTAAGTAACACCAGATGCGCTGGGCAGTTGTATGCGTGACTGCTAAAGAAACTTTTGTTCCTGTATATTTATTAATAAATAAATAAATAACGCTTTCTTCATTCATAACCTTATGTTAAGACTGCTTGTGTCGTGGGTGTCATAGATACAAAGACGGGTTCTGCCGTCCTTAGTCCTTGCTCAAATACCGTTATCCAACATCTAAACGACTTCGACATTTTGAGGTTTTGTTATATACGCATATATTGTCACATTACAAAAAAAAATTTCTTTTTGGGATTTCTAGGAAGTCTGTACGGAATGCCCAATGCGCGAACTCGACTCGCACTTGGCTATTCGTTTTCGAATTTATTCATCATATTTAATTTGCCACTTATAGAAAAACCGCCCTCACGAATTCCAAGCAATTCTAGTGTTCGGATTGGTGAGGTGCGGTTATCGGGAACATTTACTAGGCGACCATCTTAATCCTCGGGAATAGTTAAGCATTTATGTGCGATAAAAAGGAAGTTGTACTTAGATGCGTTAATACTCCTGAGGACTGAGATAGTCGCCTTAATTGTAAGTGTGCCCGACAACTACCCCTCTCCAACGGAAACACAGGAGATATACGTTTTCAAAGTAATAAAAATTGTGACACCCCACCCTGTCATCTTGCTTTAATTGATTGATTGAACTTTAAGATGAAATTTTAATGAAAATTGATTTGATGAATATATGTCGTCTAGTTTTGGAGACGGGATATTTTCGGTTAAATGTTATTTTGCGTAAACATTTTATTCTACTTAATATTAACTTTAGTTTTAATCTTGAACTTTCAACCTGACTACGGAACCCTTAACTATACGCCAGACACGCTCTTGGCTGCCTCTTTTAATTTTTTCTCTACAAAATAAATTACCAGAATGAACAAAGCGGCGCTCAGCAGTAGTTAGAGTATTGGTTAATTCCGTTTTGTGTTCGTGCCAAGAGGGATACCAAAATGCACATTGTTCCTTATGTAAAGTTTAACTCGACGCTGAGTGGTGTTTCAATTATTCACTAATTCTCCGATTCTGCAGAGTTGTTCTTTTTTTTACGTTTGTCAGAACGGAGTTTTTTAAATTTTTTATATTTATATTTAGAGTAGCAAACGAGCGTGAAGGCCACCGATGTTAAGTGGCCACTGCAACCCATGGACGTTGATATTTAATCTCAAACAGGACTGAATACTTAGTGTGAAGGTATATACTTTGTAGCTGGTAGTATTATAATTCAATCGAGGAGCTACCACCGCCGCTCTTCTAAATTAACTCTTGTGTTTCGGTTGTTAAGTGATCACTACAGCCCATGAACATTCACATCTATTTTCAAACAAAAGTGAAGTTCTGTCTGACAACACAAGAAATGCATCACGGCGGATTATGAGAGCCGCAGTGGTACTTCCCCAGACGAATTATAGTTCAACCACCTAGCAAAATGGTATGGCAATAATCGCGGGGCCTCGCGGGTCCTCAAATGCCAACAACACACGCTTAACGACTAAACTGAACGAGAATAACGTCATAAATTACTAAATATGCCAACAATGCACCCTTAACGATACACCCCCATCTGCCACATGCGACCCTCGAGCGACCGTCGGCACAGCGCGGTCAATATATCGCCACTTGGGCACGAAACGTGGGAACCACAACCGTTGCTTGTGTAATAGTTGTGAATTAGTGAGAAAAAGTTCCGTGTTGTCAGGTTGAAGCTGATATAAGAACTCAGATTAATAGGAAGACATAGAAGATGCCTGCTTTTATAGGTGATAGAACTATACTTTGTCCGGGGGTACCACCGCCGCCCTCACAATCCGCCGTGAAGCTTGTGTTTCGGTTAAAGAGCTGTAGTCGCCGCGCAAAATTACAACGAGGCGACCATCTCAGTCCTCAGGAGTAGTAAGGCATCTTACTACTCCTAAGGACTGAGATGGTTGCCTCCTCCTCCTGAGACGTAGAACCTCAAACAGAACTTCAGTACACGACAACCACACCTCTCTAACCGAATGCAAGAATTGCTTCGCTACGGATTGTGAGAGCGGCAGTGGTACTCCCCGGACGAACTACAGTTCAACCATTTAGTAAACCCTCTCATTAAAATCAGTTACAATGGTGTTCCCATTAACAACTTAGCTCTTACTTAGGTCTTAGGCATCGCTTCCAAACAATCGCAGAGCATTAGGGAAATTGCGTACCCGAGTGTCGTTTGTGCGCGCCAAAGGCACAAATGTTTTAAAGGTGTTAAAGCTTAGTGTACATGTCGGGCGGGCCGCAACGCGTCATACCAAAGCAATTATTATCATAATGATGGACGGCGATCTGACATAACGATAAGGGTATACGGCCACAGTCCAAACGGGCAAACGGTTGACCAAATTCATACGCTTCTGTAAACCTTATGGAGAACTCTCATTAGATAACATAGATAGTTAGGTTTCCTCACGGTGTTTTCTTTTACTGTAAAGCAGGTGATACGTAATTTATAACATTCTTATGTTTTTAAAAATCTGCTATACCGACATTATATGTATTACTAAACAGCAGTGATAGCCTAGTGGTTAAGGTCCCGGCCACTCACACTGTGTGTCCGGGATTCGAATCCCACAGGCACCTCTGATATCTCGAAGTTATGTACGTATTAGAAATTAATTATCACTTGATTTAATGGTGAAGATAAACACGCCGAGGAAAACTACACATCTCAGAGTTTTTTGCAAAGTTCTCAAAGGTGTGTTAATTCTGCCAATCTGCACTTGGCCAGCTTACTGTACTATGGCCTAACCCTTCCCATTCTGTGATAAGGCCTCTGCCCAGCAGTGGGACAGTAATGGATTGTTGATGATAAATAAACGGAAATACTAAGAGAGATGATGTGTCTGATAAACAACACGGTACGAAGTTATGATTTCATGAAAAGTTATGCTGCACCACTTCCTCTTGTCTACTAATAATGACGTAAGTTTTTGTAACATTTTTTTGGTGTAGAAATACAAAGGTTATTAATATAAATGCATGTTTGCAAAACATAACACGACGCGCTCGTGGTTTGAGCGAGCCCTTACGCTACAGTAGGTCGGTTCTCGTAATTTCTCCCTACAGATTTTAATGAAATTTGTAATAGTATGTGGATAAAGTTGGACACAAATACCCAGACCTAAAATAGGAATCTAAATCCATCATTTAGATATCTCTCTGGCCGGGATGCGACAATCCGTATCGATCAATATGTATTATGGTGTATATTTTCCTAAGTCATACAGAGTGCAACAATGCCAAGCTGACAAAAAAATAATTAAGTTATTTATGTTAGAAGAGTAGCAAACTAGCGTAGATACCACCTGATGTTAAATGGCTGCTGCACCCGACTGACCCTCATATCTAACCTCAAGCAGGGTTGAAGTCCTATCTGAGGTTGTACGCGGACGCGTTACTATTCTTGAGCACTAAGATGGTGACCTCGATTGTACGTACCCGACAACCATAGCTCTCCAACCGAAACACAAGCTTCACGGCGGATTGTTAGGGCGGCGGTAGTATATCCCCGGACGAATTAAATAAATCTTACCTCTTACCATCTCTATATATCCTTCAATGTAACGGAACTTTTCGATTCAATTTCCAACCACTTCTGGATGTCTGAATAATTTAGAAATTACACGTGTATCAAGACCCGATGTCAACACGATTATTTCATGACTATGACCTGGTACTCTCACCAAGATCATCAGCTCGTGACAAAACATAACCAGGAACTATAACTGTAAGTAACTGTATAGCAACAATGCTTTCAAGCTGTTCTTTTTTACCTATAACTGTTATTATTAAAATAATCTCTTTAAATTTACACATTCTATAAAAAATTACACATAGCAACTCGAATCGTGAATTTTATAACAAAAACACAGTGTTGCACACTGGTACATCATATGTAATGTAACTTACATAATTATTTATAATATTAAACACTTGTGTTACAACCCGCATGGCGCAGTGGTAGCTATACCGGCCTGACACGCAAAGGGTTCCGGGTTCGATTCCTGGTTAGACAGACATTTAAAAGATGAGCTTACATTTCTGTGCTCGGTCTGGGTGTTTCTGTACTCGTTTTTGTACGTGTACAAGCAGCCGCGATACAGGGTACCTTAGTGTGAAGCTATGACTAGAAAAGTTTTAAAGCATTTACCCGCGTGGCGCAGTGGTAGTCAGTGTGGCCAGTCTGATAGAGGCATCCGCGTTTGATTCCCGGCGAGGCAGGGATTTGAGTTTAAAAAGCGTTATTAAAGGGTTAACCATGTAACATATAATTTTAGAACTACTCCTAACAGCTTCACGTTTTTTCATTTCTATCCAAGAACCCTGGATACTTTCGAAGTGAAAAGTACCCTATATTTCTGCCAATATGGGTCTTAATTTTTTAGGGAAAGTCCCAACAAAATCGGCTTACTATTTACCATAGCTCTCGTGGACACACGAAAAATAAAAAGGGTTTTTATTCTTTTCTTGGAAAATAAGCTTTATGAGCATAGAAAATACCATATTTACAAAATACACACGGGCAATTTTATTTATTTGTATATATTTTGAAGAATTTTTGATTATATGAGTATCAAGAACTCGTAAATAAAAATTGTGTAAAATTTTCATGTTTGACAGCGGTGGGATTCGAACCCACGCCCTTTCGGACTGGTGCCTAAAACCAGCGCCTTAGACCGCTCGGCCACGCTGCCTCGTAACTCGGTGCACGAATTTTGCATACCTTTAGTGCAATTTCAGTAACTTCAGTTAATTCGTATGTATTACAATTAATATTTTGGCCACAAACCCCCATCTTTACCAATCCGCTTTAGAGAAGCGTGGTGGGGCTCTCTAGACCTTCTCCAGTTGTGGGAAGAGATCCGTGCCCAGCAGTGGGACATAAAAGGGTCGAAGCCATATTAACATTGAAACGCAATGGTATATATTTCGGCCTTCCGTAGATCCGGGGTTCAAATTGCAGGCACGTGTATTCAGTGTTGTAAACAGTGACAGCTTAGTGGTAAAGATTTCGCAATGTTTTAGGGGTTCGAGCCCGCATGCACTTTTGATCTTTCGGCATTACGCGTGTATTAGAAATTAATTATCACTTTCTTTAACAGTAGAGAAAGACATTGTAAGGAAAACTGCATACCTGTGAGTTCTCTGTGATGTTTTTGAAGTTGTTGTAACGTCTACCAATCCGAACTTAGCCAGCGTGGTGGACTATGACCGGTCTCTTCTCATTTTGTGACGAGCCCCGTTCCAAGCAGTGGGACATTGGGTTAATGATGATGATGATGTATTTATTTTAGGTAAAGTTACGTGTCGGTAGTAGGTGGTAGAATTATAATTCCACCGGGGAGGTACCACTGCCGCTCTTTCACTCTGCCGTGAAGCAATACTTGTGTTTCGGTTGTAAAAGCGTGGTTGTCCGGTACACAACGAGGAGACTACATAAGTCCTTCGGAATAGTGACGCAACTACGTACGGTCTCAAACACGGCTTCAGTTCTGTTTGAGGTTAAATGTACATACGTGTCCGTAGGCTGCAGTGATTATTTGACATCGGTGACAGGTGGTATATTTATATAGTTTAAAGCTCTATTTTGTAACTTCATCTGTAGATGATTCGCATGAAACATAACTAAGTGTTGTAGCACGATATAAATGTTAGAAAGATCGCGGACGTAGATAAATAGCGAAAAGAAGTGTCAGCTATTTATGGAGTGTCAGTTGACACGGGCTAAGTAAGACGGCTGCAGGTAAACAAAGCTGTTTGTGTTGTCTGGCCGCCGCCAGAGCTTTCGTAATGCCGTACGTACACAGTTTTTTTATTCAGAGTCAGGTAGGGGAGAATAACACAGATTTAAAAAGACTGGATGAAATAAAACGACAAGCAGAGATTGAGGTTGATGACCCTACGAGTAAGTCGATTATACTCATTTTTTTTATGTTTGAATAAGAAGCAAACGAGTGTGCAAGTTTTGTGGTCACTGCAATTCATGGACATTTAACTTTAAACAAAACTAAAATTCTATCTAGGTCGTACGTAGATGCGTAACATCTCTTGGGGACTAAGACGGTCGCCTCGCTGTAAATTTGCCCGGCAACCGGCACGTCTCCAACCGAAACACAAAAACTGCTTCACGACGGATTATGAGGACGGCGTTGGTACTTCTCCGGGCGAATTATAGTTCTTACACCTATCAAACCTTTTGAGGATGCTCGAATCCATCATGTTCATTATCATCTTCAGAATTCCGTTGCCACTACCACAGTTGATTAAACGAATTCAATTTATATGTACATTCTTACTATTGACAGTTCTTAGAATACTACATCTGTGTAGCCTGGGGAAAAGATTCAGTTAAGCTAGGCCCCGACGGGCAATGGAAAGACGTCGCTTCGCGCGCAATCGATGTCGCTGGCGACTCTCCACGAAAATATAGTGGGAAATTATCATTAATGACATGACATGTTTGACTCGGATGACTTACTGACTAATAAAGTTCCAAAAAAGAAAAAATAATTTGAAAATGTGTACAAAAGATGGTAATTAAAAAAAATCACTAATAAAGCTTTCTACACTCGTAGCCTAACACTAGGACTCTCAGGTAGTAATAGCCGTGTAGCGTGGGTGCCATGGAGACATAGAAAGAAAAAAAAAACACCCAGATCCAAATCGGAAATCTAAATTCATAATTTAAATGTCTGCTTGGTCGCAATCGAACTTTATACGGAGTACCTTCCCGCTCCTTCCTGATATTCTTTCGCTGTTGTTTGCGATTTTGTATAATTTTAGGATTCAAACCCATTGTCTTAAACCTTTGGAAATAGTTTGCTTTCCAGGTAGTCGGTGAACGCCCTTTACTTCTCTTGCCCTCTTGTAGGGCCATCACTTTACCAGTCATTATATCATAATTCATTTAGTAACAATAAAAATCTAATCTTACATAATCCGCCGTGTTGCAGTTTTTGTGTTTCGGTTGGCGAGGTGTGGTTGTCGGACACACTTGCAGCGAGGTGACCGTCTTAGTCCTCAGGAGTAATAACGCTTCTACGTACGACCTCAGATAGAACTTCGGTTTTGTTGGAGGTTAGAAGTGGGTGGTTATGGGATGCATTGATTACTTAAGATCAGGTGCATACTCGTTTACTACTCCTTAAATGTAAATATATATAAAAAAG
>DWKL01004162.1:0-10822 GCA_018249415.1 Phareas burnsi
AAGGTACCACTGCCGCCCTCACAATCCGCCGTGAAGCTATTCCTTAAATAACTTCAGACCGTAAAAAAAATCTCATTGGAGACTAACTTCCTCCTGTTACATCTGCGCTCGCAATTTTTGTTTCGTTCGGAAAAATTCATTCATCTGATTTTCATAATGCGCCAAAATAAGTATAACTTCAGAAAGATTGTACAGAACAAAAACGCGCGTCCCCCAGATCGAGAAGGAGATCGAGCGGCTGGCGATCCGCACGCAGAAGGAGCTGGTGCTGCTGCACCGCGAGGGCGGCGCCAACCCGTGCGGCACGGTGCACGCGCTCAACATGCGCACGTGGGTGAGCCAGCACCACCACGTGCGCTGCCCGCACCGCATGTTCACACGCAAGAGCCAGTACCGGATCGTGAGTTGCCTGCTTTTTTTACGTTTGAAGAGTAGCAAATGAGCATGCCCGCCATCTTATGTTAAGAGTTAACCCTAGCCTAAAGATGCCCACATGTAACCTTAAACAAAACTTAAATTATGTTTGAGGTCGTACGTAAATGCGTTACCATTCATGGAGACTAAGATGGTCGCCCCGTTGTAAATGTACCTGACATCCACACTTCTCCAACCGAAACAAGAATTTCTTCACGGCGGCGGGCGGGGGTCTACTTCCCTGGTCGATCTATAATTCTACCATCTATCAAATCCGGCGGGGAATCGAACCCCGGTCACCCACGTGACTGGCGGGGATTATGCTTCTTTCATTCATATTTCTTCCATCAGGAGCATTCTTTTCCATATTGACATTAACGACGTAATCTAACGTCAACTCTATTTCAACACACAATTTATGGCACTGCGCCAAAGGATCGAAGAGAAGAGGGGTAGGGGGAGGGGTTTAGGGGGAATTCGGCTCTCGAGATTCTCGGATCTCTTTGCCCGGTCTTCTTCTCTAGGAGATGAATATCTTTCGGTGATTACTAATATTTACACATAGTATAACAATAAATTAAAATATTATAATGTGAAAGCAGACAATGGCGGAGGGGGGGGGGGGGGGCTAGGTCCATAACTACTGTTTAGTGGGTGATTTGTCATATATTAATGTGAAATGATAATATAAAATAAACTAATAAACAATCAGGAGATACAGTTCACTGAAGGCACGCCGACCACTCAGCAATATATTGTTTTACTACAATATTATTTTTTTAAAAGTACAGTCCACGTTTTTATTTTAAGTCTTAGGTATATTAGGTACTCTAACAGATAAAGAGGGTCCTGAACACGACCTTCTCAAATGAGCTCCACCCACCGACTCAACGTTTCTCCGTTCCAGAGCGAGCTGTACAGCAAGGTGCTGATGTCGGAAGCGAACGTCCACTCGGACTTCAGCCGGCTGGCGCGCTGGCTGACCGCCACGTCGGTGGGGCTGGTGCTGGGCGGCGGCGGCGCGCGCGGGGCGGCGCACGTCGGCATGATACGGGCTATACAGGTGAGAGCTATACTTTTCTAATACTATTTCAAAATTTTAACAGCTCTGTACACTGGAGATATTTTTTATGAAGTGATTTATATCGAGTGGTTTATGAAAATGGATATTTTATTTATATTACAATTACAACTCCACCGGGGGAGGGGGAGGGGGCTCCACCACCCCCCTTACAATCCGCCGTGAAGTAATTCTTGTGTTTCGGTTGGAGAGGTGCTTTGTGGGGTACTTACAGCGAGGCGACCATTTTCGTCATCAGGAGTAGTAACGTAACGTACGACGACTTCTGATGGGATTTCAGTCCTGTTTGAGGTTATATGTAGGTGGCCATGCACCGCAGTGAGCTAACATTCGCTGGCCTGAATACCCGTTTGCTACAGTTCGAACATTATTGTGTTTCTTATCTAAGATCATATTACGATAACTATTTCACAGGAAGCTGGCATACCCATAGACATGGTGGGCGGCGTCAGCATCGGCGCGTTCATGGGCGCGTTGTGGTGCATGGAGAGAAACATAACCACCGTCACTCAGAAAGCACGGGAGTGGTCTAAGGTGATTCACGCATTAATTTCGCATATTTTCAAAGCTTTCTTTTTCTTTTCCTACGTTATAAGAATCGTCGATTAAATAGAAAAGTGTCATATTTTAAAAATAAGACTTTTATTTTGATGTTTCAATTTTATGACCAATTTGAATTGGGAGCGGAGTTTAAATGACAGAAAATCTGCAATCGGTAAGGCGTATAACTTTAGAGTAGAAAAAACGGCATAAGCGACATCTAGTATTCATATCGTTCTACTGAAAATGAATCCCCGTCATAATCTACATCTTCATCATAACTATCAGTATTGTGTTACATTCGTAAACTCATATTGTGTATAATCATCATCATATCATTATCATAATTACCATACTGTTTCGAATTATCATTATATCATTATAATAATTATCATATTGTCTTTAATTATCATTACATCATTATTATAATAATGATATTGTCTATAATTATCATTATCATAATTATCATATTGTCTATAATTGACATCATTCTATTATCATATTTTAAGACATCAGGTGATAAAGGTCCTACGTTACAAATGTTCAAATTTTTATTTTGTTAAACAGATAACGGTAATAAGTGCTGTGGAATCGCATGTCTATTGCATACATTTTTTATATAACTATCAATATCTGTTTCATTAAAATACATAAATATTTTGTTATAAAAAATATAGTACTTTTTATAAATTTCCCATCATCTCGGAATAATAATAGATTAGTAACATGACGCCTTTATCTGTTGATGTCTTCAATTGTCATTGCCACCGCTGACATCTACCAATCACTCCTGGGTACATTCCACTGGAAGGCTTTATGGCATTGTCATTACGGTGAACATAAGTGCGGATTGTTTGCACCGTCTACATAGAAGAATCTGTCAATCTGTTCCAGAAAATGACACAATGGGGAAAACAGCTGCTCGACCTGACGTATCCGGCCACCTCGATGTTCTCCGGACGCCAGTTCAACACCACCATCAGAACTACCTTTGGAGACGTGCACATAGAGGACCTGTGGCTGCCCTACTTCACTGTCACCACTGATATCAGCTCGAGTTGTATGAGGATCCATCGGCATGGTGAGTGAGATTTTCTTATGTTGCGATGGGGATGTTGCAGTTGATTTATACATTTGACTAAAACCTTGTCCACACTAGGGTAAGCGTATGAAATGTTTATTTTTCAATCTACTCGGATTTAACAAGCTCAAGTAAAGTATCAAGTAATTCTAAAGTTACAAATGAGTCTATATAATGATTTGTAAGTATTTGTTAATACATATGTGCCCTAATGTGGACGAACATTAAACTTTAATCTTATTTATAAACGCTTAATAACTGTAATAGTAGCATTTTAGCCATTGCCTTGTTATATTTAACAATAATGATGTTAATATTATTAATAACTGTGTTTATTTAAAATTTTAAGTAAAAGCTGATAATTAAATTAATATTTAAGTCTATTGAGCGTTTCTGAATAAGGTACTAAGACTCACTTGGCAAAAGTTAGTTGAGTAAATTACAAAAATAACTTCAGAAATGTCAACTTAACGACTTGATTTAATTTGTTATTGTTGAGTGTTGAATAACTTCTATTTGGTCGATTTAATTGGGGGTTTTCTGTTAATATTCGATTGGATTTTATAAACGTCAGAGCGTTTACCTATATATACTGGTAATTTCTTTGTAGAACTTGACCCCATTAGAAGTTTTCCTATAAAGATATTTTTTATAAAACTTCAATAAAGTAGTATTTTATTTCAGTTTCAAAATATGTTATCGGAATGATTTCTTCTGTGTTATATTTTCAGACAGTGTGTTTTTAGACCCTGACCCGTTGTTAGATTCAGAACGTTTACTTTAGTTCCGTGTCGCTCTCACGGCCGCTTTCCGGAGCACTAGTCAATGGACAGTTTAGTAATCAACTGTTAAATCTTTTGTTATCATTGATGGTTGTTCACACAACACTTACAGAGAGGTGTGTGTTTAACAATATGTTCAAAGTGTCTATAGATTGCCTTGTAATGTTATCTGCAGGTCAAACTTTTCAATTTGACTATGTGTGATTTGAGCACATGAGCTGTTCTAACTTAATCCTCAAAGATAATAATGCATCCATTACTAATCTAGTGATTGAATCTTTTGAGGATTGATTACAGCGATCAGTTAATAATTATTCTACATAATAATACAAATAAAATAATGTGAAAACTACTAATTGTATCATCTCTGTGACCGTCATGTACAATATAGGAGATTAGGAAATCTCCATATAATTAAATAGTTGTCTGAATCTTGATTAAGTGTTGTTGATCGGTGCTCCGTGAAACGTGCCACACATACAGATGTAGATTTAGTACACAATTTAACACAACACATTCATGGACAGGAAATATATATGTGTGTTTATATCTGTGTGTTATTATTTGGTAATTGTTAATTTACTGCTTATTCGCACTCCTACTAATCCAAACATTCAAATTATTTTTGATCGACGTTCAATTTATATATTTATCTTACACTTTAACGCCGTGTCAAGTGATACGTGATACATTATATATGAGAATATTGAACAATATATCAAGTTTGTGCATGTGGTTATTTAAATATATGTAGATAAAGTGCTAAGTCTGCTGACCAGATATCGAAAGCTTACAACACAAATAATATATTTATGTGCAATATATTCAACGCCGTTATCACACGTGTAGTGTTGCTATCGACAGCATTTTGCGCGGATCCATCTTAGCCATCGTACGATTCTCGATATCTATGATGGCGATGACGAAAAAGAAATTAATTAATGGGGTAATCGTGTAATAAAACTGGCAACAAAATGTTTTTATGTTGTCTGTTTTGCTACGATTCAATATCATGTTGCAATTGTAGGTTCTAAGCTGAGTTTTATTTTATTTTTTGTATCCGCTACAGTGTTTTTGTTTACATTTATCTCCCCATAACCACACTCACTTGCATTATGTGTCCGTCTGTATGATGTCCGAAGTGTATCGAGTATTGTGTTCGAAATATACGTAATCGTTTATGTCTATTTATGTGTGTTGCCAGTCGATGTTTTGAAATTTCGATTTGTTTCTTGATTATTTTATTACCTATATACATATATATTATAATTATCTTGTTCTCGAAATTTCCTTCTCTAACGTTACGAATCCGACATTTGCTTTGGTGTTGCCATTACTCGAGGTAATATTAAAATATATTAACGCGCGTGCTTGTGATTGGTTTACCTTAACGCTTATGAATTTGGGAGTTAATTTACATACTCGGTAATAATTTAAATGCAATCGATTCGTATTTACAATGTCGGGTTGGATGTGATTAATAAATGTTGTATGTATTGTCGTTTTCATACATTTATTTCATACAATCTCTGCATCTTATCATGTATATGCATGAGTGTGGTTTTTAGTTTTCCATATCTTTTATCTTTTCCTTTTATCATCTTCATCACTGTAGTACGGTCAGTTCGTTCGTAGTTGATCGATGTTTCTGTGTAGCCACAGGTCAGTTGTCGCATGTATGTTTTGCCATCGTGTAATGTTGTATGTTTAAACAAGTCACATAGTCATATTATTTTTTTATAGTTTTTAATGTATTGACTAAACAGTTAATTAAATTCAAAAGCTTGCAACGCAAAGGAAATATTTCAATGCAATATATTCAACGCCGTTATCACCTCTGTAGTGTTGCTATCATTAAAATAGATATTTCATATTGGAATTTCGTTAAAATTATTGCAGTAATATGTAAAGAAACAGGGTATAATTGGACAAACATTACAATCAGAAACATGTGCATTTGGAGACACGTGTGACGCATTGTAAAATCTATCAGTATGACATGCAGAGGGTTCCGAGTTCGATTCTCGGCAGACGCCCAAATGGTGAATTCAGATTTCTGTTCTGGGTTTGGGTGTAGTTGTCTTTCTATGTGTCCATGGCAACCACGACAGAGGGAATCCCTGTGTGAGGCTATGCGCATAGATAGATATATAAAAAAAAAACAAAAATAATGAATACTACATACATTATAAAAAAATATTAAAATACAGCGCATAATTTTTTTTCAGATGAGGTTTCCTTTATATACCATTTTCTTATACATAATCCTATTGGAAATTATTATCAAATTAACGGTGAAGGAAAATATTATGAGAAAAATAGTTTTCCTAACAGTTCTGCATAATTTTCTCAAAGAAAAACAATGTGTACCCACTTGGACGTGATCACCGTGGTGGACTATATCCCAAACCATCCTTATTCTGGAAGGTGACCTGTGTTGAGTGCTGAGCCAGAAATTGATAGATTGATAGAGATTATACATAAGTACGTATACGTATGCCAGTACGTTGGAAGTGGGAGAACTTTTCATTTGTCGATTGGAATGGAGTCTCTGACCGACCGTATTTCTGCCTCATAGCAGCAGAAGCTCCCTTTGTTTTGTTCTTGTTTAACACGTTGACTGCGGCAAACGCACCTGTCGTGTTTTACTGTCCGCACCACCCCTGCGGCTTGCACGCGTACGGTGTGTGCCGCCGTACTGGAACACGCCTGTTGTGTTACGCGCCGCACGGGTGGATTGTTTCGAATATTAGCGCCGCAGTCAACGTGTTAAAGTACTGCTTTTTGGAGCATTGTTTATAGGAGCAAATAACCGTGCAGAACATCTGACGTTAAGTGGTCAGTGCAACCCATGGGCACCCACATTTAATATCAATTGAAATGGAAGTTCTGTCTGAGGTCGTACTTCACTACTCCTGAGGACTAAGATGGTCGCCTCGCTGTAAGTGTGCCCGGCAACCGTACCTCTCCAACAGAAATACAAAAACTGCTTCTCGGCGGATTATGAGGGTGGCGATAATAATCTCCCGGACGAACATTCCATCGCCTATTATGATATTTTTATAAAGGCTTATTTAATGAAATAAATTAGGCATAATCTAACGTTAAATATAATATAGCGTTATGCACATGATAATATAAAATTGGGTACAATACAATATGACATGTGGTACAATACAATGTGACATGGGGTACAATACAATATAAATTATATTTTTAACAATTCTTTACATTTATAAATAAATAATTGTAGCTGAAAATAATGCATGTAATGCATGTTTTTTGTAAGAACTCCATTCATTACACACAATAATAATAAGAATGAATCAGTCATATTTCATTTGTATAAATACACCCATTGTTGAGCTTTGTAAAATGTTTTGCACATTTTGGGTTCGTTATATAATAAAATTATATATATTTTTTTGTAATCGGTACTTAGATTTTATTTTAAGAAGTGGGCGATTCTGATATACGATAAATATTTTTGAATAAATAGAGTAGGGTTGTATAACATAATGTGATACAGTGGTGTTTTTTAGTGTTTAAGAAAATAAATGATTGTCTATTGAACAGTCGAAAGACTAAATAAATAAAACAAATACGAGAAGACAAATTGTGTTCAGATTTGTAATTTTTTGGAAATTTTATGATAAATATAGACTCCGTTTCATTGCATTATTGCAAGAATCACATGACATAAACATGCACATGGCATAAAATAGCGTAAAAAAATGGCGCAAAAAACCAACATTTAGGTGTTTTTCTGCTCGAATCGCGTGTGCATGGCAAAGCGATGTTCTCGATTTGTTTGCTCACGTTTATTTGCAGATCGCAATCTATATTAACATGTAACGACGGAGCAAAATATCGTTTTAAATATATTCATAGTACAATAATAAGATAGGACAAAATAATTTACAAGCTCATATTAAAAATGTATATAAAATAGCAAAGGTGAACATTTTGTGCAAAGTAAAAAAATGCATTAATTAATGACATTAATCGATTGATTTCATTAATTTAGAATAATTTACTTAAAGTTAGTTATATTTACGAATAAAGCCATGATATGTACCTTGATGTTAGGGTGTATTTTCAGAATCTCTAATTGCTATTGTTTCGCAATCATCGTTTCCTCTCCATGGATTGTGTTCTACTCTTAATACACACATTTTTATGGTTACCGTGTCACTGTTCTCTTTGGAACCCTCTATGCACTCTATGGTTTAATCCTTTTTCTTCGGGGTGAGGGAGTTTTTTTTTTACCCTGGTGTAATGAACGAGTATTTTATTATTATACTTGTGGAGTTTTCAGTTTAAGATTAAATATAGTATCGCTAAAATGTATGTTCTTAATTGTGCCTTAAGAATTTAAGGGCGCAGTATGTGTAATCTTTCAATATGAACAACCGTTGATATGAATCGAAAAAAAACAAGCATATGCCAGCGAAGGAATAGAATGTTGACAAGAAATTGAGACTTAAAAATAAAGTCTTTGAATTACATATTTTATTCAATGATTCGTCGAATTAGTACGTCTATATAATGTTCTAACGCACCTGTGGCGCCGCAGGTTCTCTCTGGCGTTACATTCGAGCGTCGATGTCGCTCAGCGGTTACATGCCCCCTCTCTGCGACCCAGTAGACGGCCACCTCCTATTGGACGGCGGTTACGTCAACAACCTCCCAGGTAAACCAATTACAACGCGCCGACGCGTTGAGGCGCGCGCGCGCGGCGCGGCTACGGCCAATCGGCGGCGAGGACGCGATCGCAGCGCGCGTACGCGCACGCACGATAGGCTGAGTGTAAATATGTAAATTTTCTTATGAAACTCTAGTATTTATTTCCGTTTCATAAATTGTATTTTCCGGTGATAAGGATTCTCTCGACGGCGTATTGTGTAACTGACACGTATCTTACGACACTTGTACACTTACTGTTTATCTGTCCGTATCACCACTATAGAGTAATCTAACTATAACATCAAGCTGTAGTGAGTAGCTAAATACATTGGAAATTAACTGACGGCATACCATTACGACTAATGTATCAGCATTTATATTTACACTCAGTCTCATTCCGAGAGGTAAGTAATGGCAACACAAGCGCTGGGCGGACAGCATACGAATCGGACGGTGGGGTTGAAGTATAATATCTGATTAAAGATTTTAAAATAATAAATTGTTCAAGATAGTATGCATACAAAATTAGGCGGATTAGCCATCTCTCGTAACTAAATATATGATTTAATTCTTTGAATGTTCTATTTTTTTATTATGTTTTATAATGTTTAAAACTAGTTATGGTCGCGTCTTATTTGCTATCGTATATATTTTAACTGAAGAAAAAAAATCTTTATATATCAATGAATATTTCTAAGAAATATTCGAGTAAAATATAAATTTATTTAACTAGATTACTAGATTAACTGTTCATTCATTTGGATTATGAAATTAATGATGTCACTTTAATTTGCCGATGTTAAAGTGCGACTATTAGAAAAAGGATGAAAATAAAACGTTCTTCACGAAAATAAAAATCAGAAAACAAACTTGTCATAAACGAACATATGTATTTACTATAAATAAAACACTATTACACGTAAAATAATAATACGAAACAAAAATAAAATAATAAAAATGTTTGTGATCAAATAATAATAAGTGATTATCACGCAATTCCCATCAACACGAGTCGAGTCGATAACCTTAGTTTTGGTAGTCGACTAATAAACGAACAAACATAAAACCAGGAAAATTCCCGAGGTATTATACTTCAAACCGCACGCCGCGCCTACTAGTCCGCTGTTGTTCGTCCGCCGAAGTGTCTAGTGTGAACGTAGGTACCCTGTGGCGTTATTGTCGCGCTTCAATGAGCATCGCGGGCATATTCCCGCCCATCTGCGACCCCGCGGACGGCCACCTGCTGCTGGACGGCTGCTACGTGAACAATGTGCCAGGTTAGTGGGCTGGCGAGAGCCAGGTGTGAGATGGCCTGGGCTGGCGTGAGCCAGGTGTGAGATGTCGTGGGCTAGCGTGAGCCAGGTGTGAGATGTCGTGGGCTGGTGTGGGCCAGGTGTAAGATGTCGTGGGCTGGCGTCAGCCAGGTGTAAGATATCGAGGACTGGTATGAGCCAGGTGTGAGATGTCGTTTTCTTTTTCTTATGTTTGACGATCCGCGCGGCGCAGCAGTTACCATATCAGTCTGACACACAGAGGATTCCGGGTTCGATTCCCGGGCATTCAAACATCTAAACGATAAATTTTGATTTCGGCTCTAGGTCCGGATGTTTGTGCACTCGTCCTGTATGTGTCCATGACACATGCCACAGGGAATTTTAATATGGGGTAAAGAGTGCAGAAAGGATTTTAATGTTAAGAGTAGCAAAAGAACGTGCACATCACATAATGTTACGTGGTCACTGCAGCCCATGGGGACCCATATCTCAGTCATCTCAAATAAGACTGAAGTCATATTTGAGGTCGGACGTAGATGGGTCACTACTTCTGAGGACTGAGCCGGCCGACTTGGTGTGTGTGTCCCTAACAACCACACCTCCAACCGAAACACAAGTATTGCTTCACGGGGGATTGCGAGAGCGGCGATGCTACCTCCCCGGACGCGGTATAGTTTAACTAACTGTTAATAATGTTATATCTTAGTCTACATAATGATGTACCTTAGTCTAATAGACTAAAGTGGTGATAATCCACTCATAATACAAATTTAAATTATTTATTCGATAATCTGAACACGGGATTGCATGGTGACCTGCAATTCAGATCCTTCTAAATCTATTTCAGTCACCGGGCCCTCATAACGTAGGTTTTAGAATTGATACATACTTTGTAATACACGTGAAAGCCCTCGTATTAATATCCCTTGTGAGATTGAGTGAATAGATATATTATTTCAGCAAC
>DWKL01004163.1:0-10822 GCA_018249415.1 Phareas burnsi
GTTATATCAGTAGCGATAATAATATTCATAATACCACTACTAATACATATAATTTTCGTCATATTAGTAGTGGTAGTACGAATATTGGCACGCAGATCAAGGTTCTAATCCTAAGGTTTAGAATTAATGCAAATGAGCCAACGCATTTTGGTAGAACTATAGTTCTTCCGGGGAAGTACCATCACCGCTATCATAACCCGTCGTGAAGCAGTTTTTGTGTTTCGGTTGGAGAGATGCAGTACATAGTAGTAACGTATCTACGTACGATTTGAGCCAGAACTTCAGTTTTGTTTGAGGTTAAACGTGGGCATCCATGGGCTGCAGTGACCACTTAACATCACGTTGTCTTCACGCTTGTTTGTTACTCTTCAAATATAGAAAAAAAATTAAAAAAACCCTTTGCCACGCCCACGACCCGGTTCGTATTGTATAAACTGAACGTCGCCTTTGCGTCAAAATGTCAACAAAACAAACCACAAGTCGTCACAGTCGCGCTCTGTGAATATTTCGGAGCCTTTTCAAATCCACAAGTAAAGCTATATATACCAAACGGCCACATTATCTTGCAATCTGGAAGGAATCACGGACGCGTCAACGCAGACTCCTGGCTCTTACATCTCATCATTCATCTGCACCGCTCCTCACATCCTGTCTTACAAAGCGCTTGGCTACCCTCGGGCGACGCACGCGACTCCTGTGCCTTCTGGTTAATGACGTCGTTAAATATGAACCAACACCCATACAGGCTCCTTTTTGTGATGCAATACCACTTAGAAGCGTTTAGAAAGCCGCCGTGTTGTTCCAAGGATACTAAGATTGCGCTTTTGTTCTGGGTCCTTGAAAGGTTTTAGTTCTAGTAACATTTTGTGCTCTCGTTTTGTAGGGTACAATGTTAACAAATGTTTAAAGATTTTTTATGAGAGATATGTTTCATGTTGAGTGGTCACTGTAGCTCATGGACACCTGCGTCGAAGTTCAAACTGGGCTGAAGTCCTATCTGTGGCCGTACGTAGATGCGTTACTACTCCCGAGAAGCTGGTCGCATCGCTGTGTCCTCTGCAATCACACCTCTCCAACCGACACACAAGAATTACTTCACGGTGGATTATTAGGGCGGAGGTTGTTCTTCCTCGTAACATATGTATGTATGTATATGCATTATCGAAAGAACCATCAATTTATAATGTTCTTAGGCACCGAAGTTGTGAGCATTTCCCTGATGTCGGTGGTCCGATCATCCAGCTTGCGGAGCGCTACCGCGCCAGACTCGCTTAGTTTTGAATTGCGCAATAAGTTTCAACCTAACCTAGTCAATCCTTCATTCACAATCTTACATTACTAGACGTTGTAAAATTATATACTAAACAAGATACATACAATATTTTGTAAACTTTATAATCCATTCCCATTATTCCGTCACACTTGCACATTATTCCGGTGCCATATATACCATATACATTTTTCAAATCTTTCAGATTAAATTCTTCTACACAAGATACTGCAGCATCAGCTCATGAAAGGTAACTTTATGTTAAAAGAGTACGAAACGAGTACGCGACGGCCGTACCTCCCCGGTCGAATATGATTCTAGCACCTATCATAATTCACCTCAAATAAATCTGCAATTACGCTATACATTATAAATATCCATTTGTAATAGACATGTTGATAGTTTTTTGTTAACGTCGCAACAATATCATTCGTACTCTACATGTTACTAGTGTTAACCATCTAAACCTCTATCTTTAATGAACCGCCCATACATTCCATTGCTTTTAGCTCACTTAGCACGCGGTCCGATATTGGATGTATCGGTACCGACACTTGGCTGCCATTCACGCGTGCTTGATAAGATACCGTCCCTAATGAGACAATGGCTTTTTTGGGTTCGGTGCACAACAATCTTATCACTTCCTCTATGATTCGTTAGCTCTCAACGGTCTCAGTGAATCAGTAACTGATAATGTTAGATAAGTATTGTATTGGGTGTGACTAATTTTATGGCTAAATTGTGTTTATTTATTGGCGTTATCGAAATTGATTCCAGGTTTATCTTCAGCATTAACGACTTCATCATTCTCGTCAAGGGTCAATAAGGTCTCGATTTTGAGGTGTGACTTAATTACAATGTTTATTATTGCCATTAACATTTGTAAATAGGTAAGAAGGAAAATATATTTAACAATCTTTTATCATAAAAGTCGCAATCAGATGTTATGTTTGAGTGGTTACTGCAACCCACATATCAATGATAACCCAATACTTTCGAATTGCTGGTCACGGATCTCCTTCGTGTAGATTTCCTTACATTTTTTTATAGTAAGTAATGGTTAGTTTCTAATACGAACATGAATTGTAAAATGAGATGTTCAAAATAAATAAGAATTTTAACCTCAGAGTCCAGGGTGAGAGGCGGAATCTGCCACCACTCCCACTAAGTTCTCACAGCTTTTGTACTGGATAGATTTATCATCAAGATGAAATTGAATGTTATGTATTAATAAAAACACATATTTAAATGTTCATAATTTAACCTTGGTTTAAATTAGGTAAATAGAGATTCGTAATGTCGAATTGCTTAATGATGTTTTCAACCAAACACTTGTCAAAGTTGCGCAAAAGACAAATATAAAGACAACAATTTACGGAGCGTTCAAAACCTGCATATTCGCGGTTAACATTGTAAAGGCAATAAAACTTCTGCAACATTGTACTTATACTAAAAGAAGTTATTAAAATAACAATTACGAAATATTTTTTTGAAAATAACGAACTCCTTTCTGAGTAACAAATTTCGGAAACCACAATGACTGTTGTCAATATCTTGGTATGAATCTTTTGTACGTTTGAGTTCAAAATTGCAAGTAAGAATTTGAGAGGTGGTAGAACAGTTCATTCGGGGAAGTACCACCGCTGCCCTCATAATCCGCTGTGAAGGCATTTTTGTTTCGGTTGAAGAGGTGCGGTTGCCGGGCGCACTTACAGCGAGGCGACCATCTTAGTCCTCAGGACTAGTGACCCATCTATGTACGATCTTAGACAGGACTTTAGTTTTATTTGAGGTTAAATGTAGATGTCCATGGGCTGCAGCGATCACTTAACATCAGGTGGCCTGACAAGATCGTTTGTTACACATCGAACAAAACAAAAAATATATATACCTAAATTTTTAAAATGTTACTTGTTTAACGATTTCGGGTAAAGTAAATATAAATAAATGGAACTAGGGCGGGAATGGTTTATTGCGTGAAAACGCCATTCGGAACTCATAATTAATGCTCATTTGTACGAGACAAAAACATAAAAAAAAATCCTACATTTTTAGTCCGTTTGTCTTTTTATACAGGAGAGTACTGAACTGACCTGGATGGAACTTACCGTAAGACAGACAATTTCACGGGGCGTAACATAGGCTACATTTACCATAAAAATATTAAGAGCTCCCACAAAATAATTTAAAAAAAAGAAACTTCGGAGTACGTGCGGGCAGAATTGCGCGGGGTAACTTGTTATAAATATGGTTACAAATTGGAATGATTGGCTCCGAACCAGCTGTCAATCAAAGCTCTTCAATAGAAACTAATGATTTTTTTACAATGTTGACGCACTTTTTACAGATTACTACTTTGAAGCTGCTGGTTTTAAGCCATAAATAGATTTGAGTACAGTAGGGTTCCGCGTGATCTTACAAAATAATAGCTTCCTGATTACGGGTTTTAAGTGTTTGTGATATAACATTATCATAAGAAAAATGTTTATCATCATTATCATTCTTATCATCATTATCATCATCATTATCATCATCATTATCATTATCATCATCATCACCCCATTAACGCCCCACTACTGGGCACAGGTCTTAGAATGAGAAGGGTCAAGCCACAGCCCACTACGCTGGCCAAGTGGAGATTAGTAGACTTTACAGAGAATACTCAGGTATGCAGGTATTCTCACGATGTTTTCCTTTACCGTTAAAGCAAGTGATAATTAATTCTCGTGCTGGATTAGAACTGCAAACCCCCAGTGGGAGAGGCCTGAATCTTAACCACTAGACTATCACTTCTTTATAAGAAAAATATTATAATGATGATATTATGTGTATATATTCGGATCCAAAAAGAATTCTATTGTATCCGATTTAAGAAAACATATTGTAACTGTCAAGTTATAAGTAAGTGCCTTTGTCGGCCTTTATAAAATAAATGCATCTAATATAATATATACATAGCAAAATTCGTGATCATTTTCATGTACCATACCTGCCTTATTTGCATTTGGTGACGGATTTCCATAAGATGCAGGGGACATCAACATCAGGCGAATTGCCATTTAAAATTTGGCATTTTCATCAAAACATAATGAGCTCTCGGTGTAGCAATTTTTGGGAATAACCTCTAGATTCTACCTCCTCTACTCGACTCTACGACCTCTAAACTTTAGATTACGTATATCAATGATCACTAATCCAGTCCAAGCGACTCTTGGATTAAAAAACAGTTGAAGCTATGATGATATTCAAGTAACTTTCAATTATTCCAGGGATGATTGTCACGGCTCCCGTTAGATGTTTCCAATGAATAATTTATCGTTATTCTGAAAACGAAAGCGAACATAGATTGGCAAGGCAATCACGTACATGTCGTGCTTGAAAAGGGCTAACTTATTATAATTTAGTAATTCCACATATTCAACAAGTATAAAGAACCTCTTAGTAGACGCTGTGACTCCGTCTTTAACCCAGACCTTGTAATCAGGCAGTGTTTTTTCCGCCTGTGTCATACATTTGATTAATGATATGATAGCGCGAAAGCGTGATTGATATTGAATGGCCACTAACCATCCGATTATTGTGTGAGAAACGTGCCTCGCCAATTATCCAATTTTCGTCATCGAGCAGTTATGCGTGTGGCCACAATCTTTCGCCAGCCATAAGCCGTTTATGGTACTGCAAACATATCGCCAATTTACCAGCAATTTCCCGTGCGGCTCGAGTCGTCAATCTTGGCGCTTACTCGGCCGAGTATTTTAGATAATGGCGCTCGTCTAAAACACTTGAGCGGATCGCGTCAGTGGAAATTATGATTAATATCTGGCCAGTTAACGGTTTGCGGGTAGATTAGGCGCACGACTTGTAACAGTCGTAACGAACTCGCGGTGTTCGGGCGCGGATGCCCGTTGCTATCGTTGCACGCGTCATTTGTTTGCTCGGCGACCAGTCTCAGCTACTGTACAGCATACGGTACTCATATTTCTCGATTGTCTCGATGTCTCGATTTGTCTTAGGCACTTCGAGGATTTATCGGCGAGTAACTTGAATGTCCTTCGTGACATTTGAGGGCAAGTGACGGTTACTGCAAGACTATAGAAGTAACTTATATAATTATGGATTATATTGTCACGCGTGTCCGCTGTGTGTGTGATATGTTTTCATCATCAATCTATTACTGTCCAACTGCTGGGCCGAGGGTAGCCGGTACCCTCCAGGAACGACAACGTATATGTCATAGTCCATTACTCTCTGGTACTCTCTCACCGGCAGAATGCAGATTAGAATTCTTCACATACCATTGGAAACTGTACGGAGAACGCTCAGACAGATCTCCTCACGATGGTTTTCTTTATTTATTATTTTATTTAACAATTTTTTGTACACAAAACACATAAAATAGACACACAAACAAGCCATCCTATATTAGAAATGAGAAATCCTATGAAATTTATTATCACTCACTTTGTCATTAAAGTAAACGATAATAAATTTCTAATATAGGATTTCTCACTTCATTTCATTCTAGGATTCGAAGTCCATAACCCCAACGTGAGAGACTATTTTACCACCGAGTATACTAATATTTCGTTACAGATCACACATCTACGACGTATCAAGCGAACAATCGTCATACCTATTTCTTCGAATTTTTAATATTTCCTTTATACAATGCGTACAATGTTAACTTGTTGACCGCGGGCCCTGCACTCACTTTTATTTGCTCGCCGACCGGTCCGCTACCGCACAGAACACCGTGCTACGGTATTCATAATTTTTCAATGAACCTCTTGTACCACTGTCCCGCTGACAACTACGCTTATGGCTCTCTCGATAAGATCGCTTTGTGCGCCATTAGCCAAAGTGATTGACGTTGTTGGTCTGTTGTCAGTAATTTTGTTTGAAATTTAGTGCGGGACTTTTTGTTCTATTATGCACACACAATAATATTGACACGAGCACTTAATTATTTTATGATTACCGTCTCTTTCTATACAATGCTCTACTATTGACTGCAGATTAAGTGATATTAAATAGGTACTTTATATCTCGATCCTTTTTTTTTATAGTACTGATTTTATTACGCTTACTAAATTCAAACTTCTATGACGAATGGTGATAATATTAATGGGATGATGATGATGATAAAATGTCTATATTGTTGGGGTAAGTCATTTACAGTTTTAATTCAGTTCAAAAATTTGTAGGAACGGCGTTCTTAGAAAATTTTCCAAAGGTCTCCTGTTTGAATTTAGTAAGTTTAATCGCTTTTGTAAGAATCTAATCTCATAAATTGCAAATCGATTCGAAACGTTTTCATGGCTAATCGTCGAAACAATTACCACCAGCGTGACGGACACAAACGCCGGTGACGTCATCATTGAAACGAATCAAAGCGATTCGACCGATTCCTAAGCATTGCTTAATAGAGGAACAGTGAACGTAATTATTGTGAAACAATGAAGATAGGCTTCTGTACTTAGTAAAGTCGATTCCTGCCAGGACGGTGAATGAATGTACGGTTCAATATTTATAAGAATATATATTTTTGAAATTTTATTGTTCGTTAAGGAGTGGTACAAAAGGTGAAGTTAATGCTAAAAGCATCCTCTGTCAGTGTTTTAGGCTGAGCAGATAACACAAAAACTGTTTCACGGCGGATTATGAGGGCGGCGGTGGTACTCCCTGGAAGAACGATAGTTTTGACATCTTTCAAATTCGAAGTTGATTAGATTGATTGGCTACAGATGCCACGCCTATATGAATAGTATGGATAAAAATGTACAATATTGAGACCTGCTTTATTAACGGGGACTTGTAAATTGTGTCAAATCCCAAAGCGATTATGTGTTGATGTAATATTTCGAGTCCTTCGAGATTTGCTAACAAATTAACATATGCTGACAAAATGAAAACAATAAAACACACATATTCTACATTCATAGCCCCACACGAGGATTCCCTATGTTGTAGACGCCCTGGACACATATATACGGGTACACAAACACCCACCCAGAATAAAAAACCAAATTCATCATTTCCATTTCTGCCTGGCGTGGAATCGAACCCGAAACCCTCTGCGTGTTAGACCGGTACTGGGCCGCTGCGTCATGTGTCGTTGTAATCCCATTCGCCATTCAATTCCTATTTCAAATTGAAGCAAGGCTCATGCTATAGCAGGTTATAATCGTACGGCTCGCCCGTCAATAGGGCAGTCACAACTTCGTGACCCGTTGGAACGTGGTACAAGTGCGGAGGCGGTGAACGAAAAGCCGAACTCACATGAAGGCTATAACCTGACCTTCTTTGTCATGTTCGATCACGATTGAAGTTTTGAACTTCTGTTGGTGGTGTTATTGAGATTCACTAATTCGCCGCTCCTTCGTGGGAAATAATTTTAAATGAAAAAGTAACAAAATTAATTAATTATTTAACTGAAGATTACTGCGTATAAGCATTATTTAACTTTGATAGTGTTCCTGAAATATAAATAGATATATCTTGGTTAATTTATTAATTAACAAAAGATTACTTATAAGCAGTACACTTTGGTTTCACTCTTAAACTTTAACCTCGCCAGTATTCCTAAGTTATGAATAGATTTTCGTTAATTTATTAATTAACCAACGATTACAGTTTATAAGCAATACTCTTTGGTTTTTTCTCTTTAACCTCGTCAGTATTCTTAAAATATGAGTATTGCACTGGACTGTGGACATAGATGCTATAAGACACTAGTATGAAGTACACAATTTTAATTTTAATTTTATTTTCTTTGCATTCTTTTTTATCCGTGTCGTCCCACCTGTATTTTTTTTCTTTCTGTCTTAAACAATGTTGGAGGTTACAATCAAGAGTTATACCATTTACAAATTTATTATTAGAGCGATTATCTACTATCGAACTATGTATGTTCTGTGAACTGTTCTGTACTGTGTTGAAAGCATGAGCGGTGATTGTGTTCTACATTCGTGCGAGTCCTCAATTTCACTCATGGCTCATGGTCTGTCGACTCCCCTATAATAAATTAAAACCGGCAGCAATTTATCCTGACATGTAAGACTGACTGGAGATATTAAGCCGCTAATTAGTCATTCATAATAGACTGGTGTTAGGTTTGACTGTTGGACATTTGAGAACTGTTCTACAGAACTGTGTAGGCGTTATTGTTCTGTGGTAGTGATATAATGGATCGCATGCTATCAGACTGTTAAATGCTTTATGACGTAGGTTTCACATCCACATACCTGTTTATGAGATTATTATGATTGAATTATTATATTGAGTAGTATTATGAGATTGAATCTGTATGTTTATAGATGTCTCTCTGTATGTTTCTTGAAATCCGGCGGATGTTAAGTCAAGCTCGCAGGCAACATTGTTGTTGACATTATATTGATATGTATTTTTAATTCATTTTAAGTGGGTCTCTGCCGTACATGGACATTTACAACCGACTCAAAATTTTATATGTGTTCGGCTGGAGAGGTACCACCACCGCTCTCGCAAACCACCGCGAAGCAATTGGTTTAGTTGGAAAGGTATGGTTGTGGGTACATTTACAAGTAAGGTGATCAGTCCTCAGGAGTTGTGACGCATCTACGTCCTCATCCACGATTTGAGACTTTAGTCTTGCTTGATGTTAAATTTGGGTGACCATGGGCTGCAATTCCCACAAACCTGCAAACTCATTTGCTACTTTTCAAACATAAAAAATGGAACACGAATACTCCCGAAATTTATCATAATACCGTCGTTATTCCTGAGGGTAAGATCGAATCCGAATGTTTGATAGTCATTACTAGTGGAAGTTCGTTATTTTATCATTGCGTTATCATTATTAGTGCTAAGTCTATAAGCATTTGCAGTTTTTAGAATATAACATCAGGATCTCAGTCGGAGCAAAGAAGTCGAGACATAATGGATAACGATGGTTTTTTAACTGTCGTAAGGGCGTTCTTGGTGAGTGTGTATGTGGTCAATACGTCTTTCTACTTTTGTTAGGTAAAGTTGTATAAATCAACATGATTTTTAATAGGTGGTAGAACAATCGTTCATCTGGGGAAGCCCCTTCCCCCTCGCCCTCACCATCCGCCGTAAAACAGTTGTGTTTCGGTCGGAGGGGTGCGGTTGCCGGGCACACATATAGCGAGGCGACCATCATAGTCCTCAGTAGAGACGCATCCATATACAACCTCAAACGGAACTTCGGTTTTGTTTGAGGTTGCATGTTCCATGGGCTGTTGTGACCACTTAACATCAGGTGGCCTGCATGCTCGTTTGCTACTTTACAAACATAAAAAAAAAATGTATAACTTCCTATTATCTGTGCCATTATAGATTACAACATAATACTATATTTACTATTATCTAAATAATTAAGTAAATCTTGGCTCTGACGTGATTACGTTCGCTTCCCACTAAACCGGTCTCAGACCCTTTATTCGAAACCGAATGAGTCGTGTAGTCGACTCGATAAATTATTTGATCTACTCAACTTTCCCGTTTTGACATACCACGAGCGAAAGAGACAGCGCTAGTTTATTGAAATGAATATTCAAGTCAATTGGTTTTTGATGATATTGCAACAATAAAATGTGATATAAAATTTTTGATGTAATAAATAAATGGGAAGGAAACTGGTAGGAGTGATGCTATGCTAACGAAATCGAAAAACTAACAATTTGTCGTGGCGGGAAAATATATGACGGCTTGTGGAGGTTTGAGAAAATTAAAAAGATTCATGACAGGTAAAATGTGTCTTGCAAATTACCATATGTTACATAAACGATCATTAGATGATAAAACGACAATAATAAAAGTGTCATGAAGGTATGTGTACAAAAAAAAAAACAAAAATGTTTTATTCATTTCAAAAAGGTTGAAATACACTGTTTGCGAGGACCCCTGTACTAAGTGAAAGGCCCATATACTGGGAGTCCTACTCATCCAAGAGAGTTAATAAAATTTTGACAATATAATGGTCAAAAAATAATACTGTAGGTATGGTTGCACCTTTTGTCCCTGAGCACGGCTCACTCTCCGCAAATGGGACCTGCCTGGGACGTATTCCACCACGCTGTTCCACTACTTATTGGTGGACGAAGATGTTGGTAATTGGCTAAAGTATGTCCAATGATCAAACCACCCGTAAGGCCTCACAGATTTAACGACAGCTGTCCAATGGTAACAACCGGGACCGACAATGTAACGTGCCCCTCGAAACACGGACGCGCATGAAATTTAGCCATCAGTGCATAGCGGTCACTCATCACATTTTCGACCGCGCCGAACATTGCTTAACTTTGTAGATCGGATACGGTCTTCATAAGCTTGGGGGTTATACGCGTTACAACGTGGCTTGTATAGGTAGTGCTAGTACTGATGTAGTTAGCACTAACAATTATGGATACTACGAGGAATGTTGTTAAATAAATTTGGTCTCATTCTAGGCTCTATTAAAGGATAAGAATTACACAGGTGGTAGAACTATAGTTCATCCAGGGAAGTACCACCGGCGCCCTCATAATCCGCTGTGAAACAGTTTTTGTGTTT
>DWKL01004164.1:0-10822 GCA_018249415.1 Phareas burnsi
TCAAAAACCGCAAATCGTGAGTACTCGTTGCATAATATAAAAAATGTATAATTTCCGCGATAATATTAGCTTAAAATGAAGGAATAGTAAGGAAACCTATTGACCTCTCCACAATGTTCCAAAATGTCGACATGTGAAGTCAACCACGGCAACTTTTGTAGCCTCGTGGATTATGGTCTACGTCTCGTTTAAACAGAGACCAGTGAACCAAAATCAATCACAATTGAAAAATGCATTTATAATATCGGAAATAATGAATAAGGAAATTAGCACAATTTTTTTATGTTTGAAACAGTAGCAAACAAGCGCGCAGGCTACCTGATTTAAAGTGGTCACTACTGCCCATAGACGCCCACATATAACCTCAAACAGGACTAAGCTCCTATCCGAAGTCGTATGTAGATGCATCACTACTGCTGAATACTAAGATGGTCGCCGCGCTTGTAAGTACACCCGACAATCACACCTCCCCAACCGAAACAAGAATTACTTCACGGTAAATTGTGAAGTCGTCTGTTGTACCCCCACCCCCCTCCCTCCCCCGGTCGAACTATAGTTCAACTACCTATATATTTGATCAGAGAACGGGCAGCAGCGCCCCCTACCAGTGATTCGTACATCCAAGCGCGGTGATTGTGGCAAAATCCCGTTTGTCTAATGCATTCGACTACTTGTTTCCTAATAAGAGAAACATTCATGGGAAAATATGACAGGAAAGTTGATAAGCCCATATTTATGTTGTAAATGCGTTTTTTCCGCAACCTAATTAACATTCTGTAATTTATGAAGGAATCCTAATGAGCGCGACGAAGTAGTAGAGAGGAATCTTGAAACGATTAGCATTTTCTGAGACATGTCGCAATTTCTATAGCGTGAGATGTTTAGTTTTATAAAAGTTTCTTTGTTTACATTATCTATGTATTCTATATGTTATGGATGTTTTTATTGATAATTTTAAGTATTACCTTTAAACTTTTTTATGTCCCACTGCTGGGCACTGGCTGCTGGGAGATCTTAGTGTACTCTACCACGCTGTTCCAATGCGGGTTGACGAAGGGGAGATACGGGTTAGTGGCCAACCAGTGTCGATTGTTTTCAAACTACCACCGACAAGGTATATATAATTAGATAATTGTTTAATTATTCCCAATTATTAAGCAATTTAATTAGATGAATTATGACAATCACATTATCATTTCAATGATTTTTTTTCTGTCTGTACGTTTGCACGTCTTCACTTGTCAGCCCCATCACGCAACGCCATTTATATGCGTTTTGTAAGACATCCTTTTAATTGCAATATCGCATAATCGTGGAATTTATAATTCTTGGACAATTATGATAATCGTGAAAGTACAAACGCATGTGCTTATGTAGCTGACAGTACATTGAAAGTGGTGGAACGATTGCGATTACTACACCGCCGCAATTTTCAAGTGGGCCCACGGTACTGCACGCTAAATCTGAACATGAGGCGTTCCAAATGATCCTTAGTAATATCAATGTGTGGGTAGTAAGTTTTACGTATGTCTGGTTTGAGGCTGTAACTAAAGATGAATACGCTTTCTATATTTAAAATCTCTCGCAAACAACACACACAACGACATTTGTCTTTGTGTGTGTCTTGTTTGTTTGAATTTAGTTTTCTGTTCTGATGGAGGACACAAAACTAAATTCATCATTCATATGTCTCCCTGACCGGAGATTAGACCCAGAATCCACTAAATATTAAACCGATAAAGTGACCTCTGCGCTAGGGAGATCACTAATGGCTGCCTGGAAAGATACAGCAAAGTTTGCTCGGCATAATGTATGATTGTTTCCTATTCCTATCATATAAAAATATAACTTCCCCCCCGCCCCCCTCCCAGTGGAACGGTAATAATGCAGTATCCTGGGTAAATCACGCACTACATGATTCGTGGCCACAAACAGGATGTTCTAGGTTCCAGATAGGTATGAGCATGTATACCCAGATTCACTGTCAATGAGTAATACAGTTTGATACATAAAAACAAGACTGTATAGTTTGATGGCGCAGAGCTTACCATATCGGCCTCATAGAGTTCCGGGTTCGATTCCCGGCCAGGCAGACATCTAAATGATGAATTTAAATCTCTATTCTGTGTGCTTGTGTATTCGCTTTATAAGTGACCATGGCACTCACGACACAGTATCCTAGTGTAAGGCTATGAGTGCAGAAAGCGTTTGTTTGTGTGTTCGTTCGTTCGTTCGTTAATTAATTTATTTGTTTCCTTATTGAAGGACCTGGTCCACCGCCCATTCCCAGTAGTCCGCTAATAGACTTCTGTGTTTAACCCCAAATAGACCTGAAAAGTCGCTTACAGAAGCGTATATTTGCAATCCATTTGAACTCAGATGGAATCGCGATTACCTAATGCAAACAGTTTAGGTCGCTGTCAAAAAATTAAAAGCATGACATACATCTCACTTTGCCGGTTGCATAGTCAATTGGAACAAACGTACGGCTGGCATGAATTATGCATGAGTACCGGTGTCAGAGCACTTGTGCTCTGCAGTCGCAAGGTCGAGCGCTCGTTTCGGCACCATTTTTTCCTTTTCTTAGAGACGTGACGTCATGTCTTTTCACTAAGTTTTTCACACGCCTTTCGTCACTATTAGTCACTACCGGGACTGGTTCTATTTTTACTTGTCAAATCGCTTATTTATCTCGAAAAAGGGTAATTTAAATGTAAAAAAAAAAACTTTCTGCACTTATAGCCCCACAATAGGATTCCCTGGATCGTGGGTGCCGTGGACACATACAATGAGATTAAAGTGCTTGTGTAAGGTTCCAAAACATAATTCTTAATGAATCATTAAGGTGTTGGCCCGGCCGGGAATCAAACCCGGAACCCTTTGCATGTTACACTAGTATCGTAACTATTACGCTACGCGGGTCGTCGATCGTAGTTTTATATTAAACTTTTGTGTTACTAAAAGTTTGAAAATAATTTTTTAAACACGCTCTCTAAAATAATTGTATATATACCAAGTATATAAAATGATTTTGTACCTAAATAGAAACAAAACATTTCATCAAAACAATACACTAAGTACTTATCCAAATCTCAGTTTAGTCGTTTCAATATTAATTTACAATCATATATCTACAATATTTCGCGGAATAGTTGTAGACGTTCAATATTTATTGACTGAAAGTTCAATTAAACTTACAATGTTAACTCAAATATAAAGAAGTATTAAAAATTACCAACGGTTTCAATTCTTATGCTTACCCAATCGAGTGCTTAAATGCAAGAAGTTAAATGGAGAAGTATTCACATTCATTCGTTTTGAATTCATTGCTTCACAGTTATTATCATGTTTGTATGGACAATTGTTTTCTCATAAGATTGCTTGTTTACCGGGACACTCAAGGCCTACATCATAATATATTTTACTAATGATAATAAACCTTACAAGTTATAGGTTACACACTCGAGATTGCTTCGTATGCACCACAAATAATTATCATTGAAATAAATAAAGTTGACATGTATTTGCCAACTTTGTTTATTTCAACTATTTATTTATTTTCATTCAATTATTTATTTATTTAGTTTATTTCCAATGCATACTCTTCTTTTTAGTCATATACAATGTTATAACCATATTGATTGAATTTCCCTGTCCTCGCGTTGCATATTGACTTTTGATTAGGGGTTATCAATATCTAAATCTACTAAATATTATTAACTGATTATTATAAAAAAAACATTGGATAGTTAAGATTGTCTACCTCTAGGCTACATTCACCACTAATATGGAATGGACTACATAATACAAGCTTACTTAAAGGTAGTAGAACTTTGCGTGGCTTGATTGTCCACCATCGCACCTTGTAGCAGCAACGTGTAGCCATGCTATGTTCCGGTATTCTGTTCAGACGACGATACCGCAACAGAGCGACACGACATTCTGATACTTGTATAAGGAGATACATGCTAATCCTCCAGGTCTACGGGTAGCAGTGACCAGTTAACATCAGTATCTGAGCCGACTGCACTTCCATTATGCAACGGTTGCATTCCGCTGACCGTGCTTTGTGAGAAACAACAGCCAAGGGCGCACCCTGCGAGCATTGAACTCCGATCGGTTGGGAAACAATACTGAGGCTTTTTGTGATGCCCTTTCATCACAGCCCACATTATGTTTGGTTTTATTAACAGCGGAATACTTATTGTTCGTTATTAATACGTTTTTATTCCGGCATGTATGTATTCCCTTAATTCTGACATAGATACACACAGAGAAGAGGGAACTCTCCTAATTCAGGTTTGGAAACCTACCAGATGAGATTTCAAATCTTGGAAAAACTGTAATTTGTTTGGTAATCAAGCATTTTTTAATTTTTAATTTTCATTGTCAAACCTACATATCTGAAAATTCTACATACAGTTCCCAAACGCATATGATGATTAACAATCCACGCTTGACCAGCGTGGTAGATTAAGACCTAGTGAGATTCGTGCCCATCAGTGGAACAACAATGCACCATCTCATTGAAATGACGAATTGATATTCGCGAGCTTATGTGAAAGCTAATCATAAAAACCCATGCAAGACATCGGCCTTGCGTGGGCTTTTTATTTTATCTTATATCTTACTTATTTTTAACTGAGTCTTTTCTATTTCAAAGCATAAGTATTCATGATTATACATTATAGGTGAAGGTTGCCGCGCGCCCGCAAAACGCATAAGCCTAATTAATTATGAACATTCCCGATGCCGGTATGAGAGGGTGCTGCAGAACGTAACATTTGAATGCATCCTGTCATAACAGAGTCAAGGTGAATGGGGTGCAATCGAAACGAATATTCAATTAAACGGACCCACGGTTTCCCCTAGTAATAATGTCGCTGATATAACCATGTTTAGTTAGTACTTAGCGAGCGTTATTTTAGCGTCTAAATAATTGGCTTTAGCTTTTGGGTTTTTTACAATTTTTTGAATTGTATAAATGGTGTGGTAAGACAATATACTAATATAAAATGTCTCCGCTTAATATAAATGTATGATCGGACTGAAAAAAAGGAAGCTTTCCTACTTGGAGTACGTTACGGATGTCTGTAAGCATTATATATAATGTGCATATAAAGGTTTACTATTTTTATTACATACTGCCTTCACATGAGCTCAATTGTATGATAATTGAAATGTTAAATGCCTCGATTAAATGGTAGGACGCAAATATTTAAGCAAAGCCTCTTCTCTAAAGCTTTCATATTATTTAATAAAAACATGTGTTACATTTAGAATAAAACTTCATGACTAATTCGTTGATAAATGCTATTATAACATAAATTAATTTATACATGATGCCATTTAAATTAATTTCGCATAAAATCGTATTCAAGTGACAACTAACGATTCATATATTGACAACACGTATTACAATATATAGTGTGACCTTAACAAAGTTTTTCGCGCCCCCTATAGGTTAGAATAAGCGGTAGATCTTGGATTTCTATACATTATTCTGCAAATAAAATGAGTTGATTTGATAAAAATTATAAAAAAATGTACAAATACAGTTAATTTTTTTGTTATGTGTTACGGAGAAGAGATGATGTGACTTGCCGTGATGATGTGAAGACGTGATGATGTGATGATGCCGAAGAGGAGGGCAGTTTCGTTGGAGATGTTGACAGGGCTATAGTTGGGGAGTGTGTAAAAGTGAGAGAAGATGCAGGCCATTTCTCACCATGAAATTCGCGGTTAAGTTTACTATGATAGTTAATTAAAATAATTTCAATAGTGTACAGTGTTTTTTTTTTAAATAATATACGTTTACAGAATGATCTATCGTCACACTTTAAAAATATACTCAACTCTTTCCATCGTCCTATCTATCCGAAATAACGTTATCTGGTCTCGAATCTTAATGGACTGTTTCTGGAGAAAAACAAACTGCCTAATTACGTACTTCACTTAAGCACCTCCACTTAGCCAGCTTAAAAGCTTACCCTACACTTTACTAAGGCTTCGCAAAGGATTTCTTCGATTGGGCTTTCCCCGACGCACCTGGCTTTACTATTGTATTGATCGCGTTTGAAACGGCGATACCATTTCATGCACTAACGGTTCGACTTCGCTTTGTTGTCAATAATGCATCTAACATTACGGCGGCTTAGTTATTACAAAGTTTCCCTTCTATGTTCTCTAACACCAACATTATCAGATAAATGAAACAGATAACACTTACGTTAATTTGAACTTACGGCTATTGCTGCAATCCTGTTTTATGTCCCACTGCTAGACATGGGTCTATTTCTCGGATGCGTGGAACATATTCCACCACGCTGCACCAACGCGGATTGATGGAGAAAACTACTCGAATAATACAGTGTAAAAGTTATGAAAACTATCACGATCCACTCAATTGTAGTTTCCTAGTTTGGATTAAGTCTCTCATGATCAGTTCTTAATGGGATCAATTCTTCTTATTCTTCTTTCTCATCACTTTCTATCAATTTTTCCACAAATATTGTTTGCCTTTTAAAATAGATTAATCGTGCATCTTATAATTTTGAATATTAGGTATTTATTTCCATTTATTCATGTATAACACACAATAAAGTTGTAATACAATACAACAAATTTTAGCTGTAATTAATACACTATTACATATTGCTTACTTAATTGATGAATATTTATTTAATGTATTTGTTTATTATTATTGTAACGACATTTTTATTTATAACGTTAATACAGACGTAAACTCTTCGATGGAATGATAACATTTGTTAATTAATAGAATTCTCAACTTATTTTTAATGTACCAAGTGTTATTTCCTTTTTTATTTTATCAAGAATTTTGTTAAATAATTGTATTAGTGTACATCCATATCACCTAGTTATGTGCAAATAAACTTTACCGTGATTATGCTTTGGCTCGCTAAAGTCACAAGTAGGGATATTCAGAGTAAGAATTCTCTACGGACACATGGGCAGACGTTGCCGTGCACTTCACACCGCACACTTTCCCTTGACTCACAGCGACCTCCGCGCGCTTTGCTCTCATTGAATACTGATACACAATCACGCACGTGATGACCTTCGAGCGTGATTTATTCAATTGGGGTATTCGTTAGCTGTGATTTATGGCCTTAAGAGACAAGTTGTAGAATCTTCGTACAGTGTTTCGTGCACTTGTATCGTTTCAATTGCTGGACACAGACCTTTCACTAAATAAAAAGGGTTAATGACATAATCCAACCCGGGGTTATTCGGGATAATCTTCTTCACCGGTATAAATATGTCTTACGAGGTTATCGAGTCTATCCTATTTTTTAAATTTGTTGACCCCTAAATAAAATTTATCGTTTAGAAATATGTGTTTAATTAACCAAGATTATATGTTCAGCCCTCTACACTACTGCGATTTACACTAGGTATATATAGCTTGGCCGAGTTATACACATTTGTATAAAAAACATTCGCTATTAAAAGAGATATTTAAGAGATTCTATCGTACTTAACTTCATTTTTTCATCGCATGTGTAACTATCAGCCAGAAAACTCCGCGGTTATCGGCCGCGCAGGAGGCCAAATTTATCGCAGTTGCATGCAGTAAAATTAGTACACAGCATTCCATCATCTCGCCCTCGTTATCAGATAAAACTTACAAGAGTCATGTGCAATAAGAATGTGGAGTAATAAAAGTAGTTTAGTAATATCAGTATAGAGATCGGGAGTAGTGTTAATATTGTAATATTAATAGGTACGTATGTAATAATGCATATAATCGGTACCTAAATTTTACATAACCCATAATACATACCTAAAATTTCGGGCTCATATTCCGAAATTTCATTGACGTAATTGGTCCATACGAATCGTTAAATGAACATAAATAAACTGATATAATTATAGTTCATTTAATTCATCGAAATAATTTAGGCTACAGGCGTACATCGATGGAATGGGATACAGAAATCAGTTTTACGGGTTCTCTGCTCTTCTGCCCTAATTTTCTAAAATTGTTTTCCGCTTTGTCATCTTTGTCTCATCTTGTGGTTTCTATCAACCCAAGCTAATACAGAACCTGCTGGATGTCATATTATATGAACTTTCTCCGATGACATCAGGTCTTCGCGTGCAAATATGGTTATAATATCTGAGGTGTAACGTCTAGAAAGTGTTGATGGCAACAAATATTACCATGAAATTGATCATTGGAATCATAACAGATTAACCTCACCGTTTCAAAAGATATTTCGTATAGTTGTTTGTTTATTTTAGAAACAACATTTGGCGCAGAGCCCGCGTACTACGCGCATGGTGTTTCTAATTTTATAAAATGTAACTCCATTTTTTTTTGTTTGAAAACTCGATTCGAATCGGTTCAGCCGTTTTCAAGATTATACGTATATTGACTTATTAATTGAAAATTAATTAATTTGTAAAAAAACATACAGATGTATGATTTAAATGTGACAGTTACTTACATATTAAGTACTGACATCATCATACATATTATATATAGACACTCGATATGTGACATTTTTTCTTCAATTTCAACTTCTCATAAGATTGCAATCCTTATGTCCTTAATCACGAGTTCCTGAGGCCTCAGGAGGAGGCCAGGTGGTGGAGTATGCTCCAGGTCTCAGGAGGCCTCAGGAGTCCTGGAGCATACTCCACCACGCTCCTTCAATGCGGAACAATTTTCTGGATTAATTATAAAAAATGTATTCCATTGTTAGTACTATTCAAAAGTATAGGTCCCACAAAATAGAATTTAGTGACAAATGACAACAAAAAGTAATGAATGGTCGCAGAGACCACTCAAGAAAGTTCCTATTGAAGTTATTTTCAGAAACCATCAGTCATGGCGATTTGAAGTCATCAGCGTCATGTTGTTTAACTTTGAGATGGAATATAATAGGAGTCAATTTGTGTGTTTGTTCAGAGACGCTCATGTGTTTATATTCCTGAAGTAAAACTCCAGACTATTATTTTCAAACTAACAAGCACTTTAATTATTCAGCCGTAATATTTTCACCGCACCCTATCAAACTAACTGATGTCCGAAGTTTACTTCGAAGTCATATTATAGTTTTGAGAACTTTAACTTTCAAAGCTTTTATATGGGAGTAAAAACCTAAATTAGCTTATTGTAACTGGTAAAAAACATTTTGTTTAATTAATAGGAAAAAAAATGTGTAATTTTTTTACAATTACATAAAACAAGTAACAATTTTATGTCATTAAAAATGGTATTAGTTTTTACTGCAGCGTGGTCATTAATCATTCGACCCTTCCGTCGTAGAATCTGCTTCCCAGATGACGTCCAGTTTTGTTTTTGTGGGACTCTCACTAATGGCATTTATAGAGCTCTCATCCGGACAAGTTTAAAGAAAAACAATATACAAAGTACAACTTTTTATCTTTCAATACTAAACTTTTTTTACGTCATTCTAAGTGAAAATGTAGTTTTCTATGAGAAATAAAAAAAATATGGGACATTAGTTACCTGTTCAGACAGTAGTATGTATAAAACTAGCAATTTGGATAGTCTTGTGGTAAAAGGCACAAGATATGAGCGTCGCTATTTATATGCTGTGATAGCCAAGCGGTTGAGATTCCGGCCTCACACACTCGAGTTCCGGGGTTTGAAGCTCGCATGCACCTCTGAGTTTTGGAAGTTAAGTGCGTATTAGAAATTAATTATCACTTGCTTTTAGCGAGGAGGAAAACATCGTTTGAGTGTTCTCTATAAAGTTCTCGAAGGTGTGTAAAGTCTACCAATCCGCATTTGGCCAGCGTGATGGACTATGGCCGATCCCTTCTCATTCTGAGAGGGGACCCGTGCCTAGCAGTGGGACATTCATGAGTTGATAATGATGATGATGATTTGTATAGTGATTTGCCAATATTTCGGCAGTGATTCCACGTCTCAATCTCCACGTTAAATAATTACCAATGTATCAACGACCTTCTTGGACTAAGACGTCATTACACTACACCTGTTTTCTAAAGAATTTAGTCATGAATAAAACAACTGAACAAAAACTGTATGCAATAATTCAATTCTGTTTCATCAAACGCTACGGGAAAGTCAAATATTTACTTTATGTGCAATTATTTCACTAAAAATCGTTTTGTGTTGTTTTTTTTGTGTATTCGACATGTAACAAACGTACACGTAATGTCAGTTTTTGTGGCATCAAATGTTCACGTGTCTGAGTGTAAATACAAAACAATATGAATATAAACAAAGCAATATTTGGACGCGTCGCGCGTATCTAAAGGTGTTGATGACCACACAAAAGACAAATAGGAAGAAATCGGAGTTAATGTATTTTTTATGCGTCGCTCGCGGAATCACGGTATCACGGAACGGTTATTATGTGTGCATTAGAAAGCTCATAAAAAATTTATCTACACGCCACTATGATGACTTCGGCCCCGCCTACGACCTTATTGTTTCTGCACGAGCAACATTTCTTTTTATATGTTGAAAGTAGAAATAATTGTTTTCGGACAATACACACTCGGTTATTTTAGGTACTTCCATAGCGTCTTTATTAATTGGTCTATACTATCTCACTGTGAGCAGTGATAGCCTAGGTGAGCAGTTGATTCCGGCCTCTCAAGCTGAGTGGTCAGGGTTCAAACCCCGCACGCATCTCTAATTTTTCGAAGTTATGTGCGTATTAGAAATTAATTATCACTTGCTTTAACGAAACCTACACATCTGAGAGTTATTTGCAAAATTCTCGAAGGTGTGTGAAGTCTACCAATCCGCACTTGGACAGCGTGGTGGACTATGGCCTAACCCTTCTCATTCTGA
>DWKL01004165.1:0-10822 GCA_018249415.1 Phareas burnsi
GGAAAAGATTTGAGGAAACCTACATTCCTGAGATCTCCGCAAAGTTCTCGAAGGTGTGTGAAGTCTGGTAAATTTCACCATCTGCATTTTGTCAGTGTACTGGACTTTGGCTTAACGCTTCTCTCAGGATAGTATGGATTGACGATAAAATCTTCGGAGTCTTAAGATCGGTAACACATGATTAACTACTCCAAAAAACTGTTGGAATAATTCACGCATCAGTCACAATCTCCTCCTATGACTATGTTAGAACATCCCGCAGATCAGTCCAGGTTACATCCTTCACATAGATTATTCTGAGAGAGGTATTGCTTCTTTTAATGACATCACTTAGAAAATCTTCTTCAATTTATGAAGTGAAGTTATACAGATACTGCGGCCACCATCGTGCATAGCCTTAAATGTGGTGACTCCAGAAATACACTTTTTAGAGGAATGTCCATTAGTGGACCTTAGGGCTGAGTTACGCCCGTTGAAAGCCTGGCAATTACAAGATAACACACCCGTGGTTTTATCATTCACATTGTCTGTAACGAAGATCTAATAGCATTCATACAGCACAGAGCCTTGTCGGGTCATCATACTGTATATATAAACGATTGTAGGACGAGGCTGGTTTTTGTCCTCTGGGGATGTCCGGTTGATAATGATCGCGTCATTAATTACAACACGGCGAATGCTAGCTGGGGACTAATTATAATTATACATAACCAACATTTAAATAACTGCTTTGGATAAATAGCTGGGGCCGCAGACTCATAGTGTTTTGTTTTAAAGGACGCGGTGTGGCTTCAGTTTAGAGTAACTTTATTCCCTTTCGAGACTAGACTTGAAAAGGGGATTAAGCTCAGAAGAAGTAGAAGATAGAATCCAGAAGAAATAGAAGTAGAGACAGTGCAGTTGAAGGTGGTAGAAGCCTTCATGGTTCGACTCCGGAGGGATTCTGGTTATACTTATTTATATCAAACGCTACTGGGTTCTGGTTTAAATGTTGTGGTTAAAAAGAGGCACAAACATCAAGTGATTGAACTTAGTTTTCAGGGTAGCAACGCGCGTGTGGCCGATTTCAGGTAGTTAGATATTAATTGACGTGTATTACAGATGTCTATCGTTGAACCTCACCATCAGACAGACTGAATGCCCATTTGCTATTTCTATGCTATGATAAAATAATGATTTCGTCCCGTAGATATTTTAGACGAATAAAGGAGTACATCGAGAACGTAGGTAGCGGTGTGAAGTAGCTCATATGCTTCACGTAAAGTTATTCATATGTTGGGGTCACCAACAAGCACAGTCTTAAGTGTGGGGACAGAAATACACCTTCTAGAAGTATATATCTGATGAAAAGGAGCTTTCCACATCATTATGTCCAATGATATCAAGTGATACACATAGTATGGCCACACCAAGCAAAACAAACGCTTAATTATAGTTAAACGACATTGAAATAACGGCATCAATTACTTCAAAAACAAAATTATGAATTGAATACTTTATTTTAATTAGCCACGTGAAGTTTGATCCGCCTATCTTCGGATTAAAAGAGCATACTGCGATCAAAATAGTTATAATATTAAGTATATACAAGAAGGAGAAAGTTTACAATATAAAACTGTTTTTAAATTTCATTTTACGACATATTGAACAATTTAGCAACAACAATAATGAACAATTTAGCAACGAAGAAGAACAAATAGAGAATAATTTAGCAACAATTTTAAGATTCTTAATTCTCTTCACTTAACTCTAATTCCTTAATTCTATACCTAAAATCGTCTAGGACTTGATTCGGCTCCGCTGCCTAACACCTACCTACTAATTTAGAACTGAATTGTGTTTCAGTCCTCACAATGACTAACTAATCGAGCGCCGATCTCCTGAAAGCCTAATTGGACTAATTAAACCGCTTACATTAAGTCCGCTCTACGTCAAAAATGACAGAATGATCAGAAACGATCTTTGCTTTACAAAAAATCCGATGCTTGTAAAATGAGTATTTACTTTATCCACATAATAATAATTATTGCTATCCAAACACGTCATCAAGAAGACGTTACCGTTCCGCAGCTGAACGCGGGTTGCCTCTCAAAATGAGAAAGATTAGGCAATAGCCCGCCGTGCTACCAAGTGAGGATGAGTACACTTTACCAGCCTATGAGAACTGTATAGAGAAACAAATCAAGGTCTCCTCACGTTATCATAATTACTTTCTAATACGCGCATAACTTCAAAAAATCTGTGATGCCTGTCTGTGAACAAACTGCGGACCCAGCGCGAGTGGCTATGATGTCTCTCGGTGCTTACAAAATAATGTAAGCTCAGTTGCAAGATACCATGCTTGTTTTTCATCAAAAATGTTAACTGATTGTACGAGTTAATTATGAATATGGTTGAACCGATAGAGATAGTACTTTCACCAAAAGATAGAAAACTTTACAGAGTGACTGCCTAGCAAGTAGAATTAAAGTCCTATCCGAAATCTGTCAAAATTGCGTTACTACCCCTGTGGACCAATTTGGATCTTCAGAGGGACAAGAACGGTTTCAGTGAGAAAACGGTGGTGATGGTTTCAGAGAGAAATCAGACGTTCAATTAAGCTTTGTATTCGATGATATCTAGGCCTAATATTACGTCCGCCAAAATTTGAGACAGATGTCAACACACTGAGCTACAACTGTATTACAAACTACGGTACTGTAAGGGCTCCATACTGATCGGCAATCACAATGACTCACTGATCAAACGTCAAGCTGCAATGAGCTTGATTGCTCTAATTAGCGCCGAGAGGATCCCGAGCTACTCTCAATCAGGAAACCGATTAGAAATGACCTTTGACTCCATGTTCAATAGCTACCGAGTATTACCGCCGTTTCTCCAGTACCGTAACACTTATTTTTGTTTTACAGCAGCAATATTTGCTGACATGTGCTGGTTTTAATGTTAAAGTTAGGCGTAGTTATTTTATGAGGCAATCGAACTTAATCCGCATGAGTGGCAACAGAATTGACATGACTTCAAGTAATTTTCTTGTCTTATATTGAGGTGGTCACTGATGTTAATTAGCAGCAAAGATTGCCTACATCTATGTCTTCACTCAATAGGTGGTAGAACTATTGTTCGACTGGGGAGGTATCATCACCGCCCTCATGTAGCTATTTCCGTGGTCCCGTTGGGGAGGTGTGGTTGTCGGGTATACTTGTAAGCGAGGCGACTCAGATATGTCTTTAGTTCTGTTTAAGTTAAGATGCCGATGTCCATGGGCTGCAGAAAACACTTGACATCAAGTGGTCAGCATGTTCGTTCGCCGAACAGTGGAAAAACTGCGGGCAGACGCGACTATGAAAAAATATATGATGATCCAATATGCTCCTCCAATCAAAATTATAGATACTTTTATAGAAGTTGACATTGAACTGATCTGCCTATCAACGTACCCTGTGATAAACTTTTGGCACCTTTTGAGTGCACTGATTTTTTGATTGATTGTTTTTGTGTGCTTGTGCAAGTACAAGGCTTTCTAATTAGAAATAACAAAAGGAATAGTAATTCAGAACTGCAAGAAGCACATCGGTCAACAACCCTACAATAACTAATTAGCTAACTTCAAGCGGGCAGCGAGCGTAATTGGTCTAATTAGCGGCGCCACGACCGCCGGCCTCTTTGTCACGTCAGCGATTGAAAATGACCTCTGCTCCAGAGTGCTATAACAAATTCCTTGTCTATTTTCGACCTTTCATGACTCATTTTATGTATTTACAAAATAAACCCTCTATAAAAACATACATAATACTATCTAAACAATAAAAACGTGACTTCCAAAAGCTCCAATACCATTATAATTAATAAATTTAAGTAAAATATAAATTCACATATTTTGACGGTGTTATAAAAGTTTCTAGCGCACCTTCTTCATATCCCTGCAATCCTTGCGAAGCGACAGTAACTTGTTGATATTCAAAAATAGTTTAGTAAAAGTCTGAACATTGACCCCGAGTAGTAACTGTACTAAAAATGTACGTCGGGTCTAGTTCTACGTACAAATCCACAAAAATATCTAAACAAATACTCACGTACATGTCAACATTCATAAATACATAACATCGGTTTGTACATTAATTTATTTCCATCGATGCATCGTAATTTTATCACGCAAAACTATAGACGTAGAATTTTCGAGCTACATTCGCATTATAGACGTGTGGTCTCTTGCTCGGACAAATGACAACTGGCGCCCCATTGTCGCTCTTTTTGGTTTTGGCGCTCTTTTATTCCGGGAGGTTTTGAGCGCGGTGCGGACGTCCATTTATTTCTAAGTTAATAATACGAAATCAAAATACATAATCTTTAATTTGCATAAAATTTGTGTGAGGAAACTAAACCGATCTTCGGGCAAATACGTTACTACTAGAAAACTAGATAGCAAATACATTTCATCAGAAATTTCTAAGGTTACTGTATGAAGTTTAATTGCTTAGGTTTGGAACACATTTAGAGCCACAAGCTTATTTGAAATATGATAACTTGCGAATTTGTCTATACATGACCACTTGTCAGTATAATTAATATTGACAATGTCAATACATATGCGTTTGTTGAAATATTTAATCAACAACATTAAACTAGATATATTATAAACACCGTGCTTGGTTTTCTTGATGTTAATGTTTGTTTTTTAATATTGGTAAATCATAACTTACATTAGGTGAGAAGATATTTAAGTAGAGACAATCTTCGTCCATATCACGAATGCCTTTAGTGGCCCCAGTGAAACGCACAGGCTGGGGGCATGCTGGCCCCCAGTCCACTGCCTGCATGAGCTGCCATCCCGGGTGTTGCCGTGGTGGCTATAGAAAAATCAAAAATATATATTTTTTCTCTTTAGGTTAATAATCTAGTCCTGTATGTTGCCAGAGTATGCCTATAGACATACAATTTAGAGAAGCTTATGCAAAATTCTCGTGTATATAAGTTTTCTCACAATATTTTTCTTTACAAGTATGGCAATTTCTTTTCATGGAATGAAAGCAACAAATAAATATATAACCTGCCTGATGTGAAGTGCTCACTCTCGTCTATACCTGCTACCAATCCCAATACTATCTATACCAATCCCAAATAGGGCATGAATTGTATTTGAAGCATTGCTGTTCCTGAGGATTACATTGGAATATCTTATATCTATTTACCGCACCCCTTAAAATATACTTTATCAGTATTTCTATACCAGTGTCATAAGGTAAAAATGTAGCAGCAGTACAAAAAGACTATCACATTTAAGTGTTAGTAGATTTCTAATTTGCTCATGAGTTACAATACCGTGCCTTGGATTTGAACCCAGGTCCTATGTGTGGCAAGTGGATTTTCATGCTACTCGGCCAAACTGCTTTAAATTATCATGTTGATTGGTGAATGTAATACATGTATATTTGAGACATAATCATTTAGTATATTTTTTTTAAATATTAGCATCTAATTACCTTAAACCTGCCTTCCAAGACTGGTGGCCTGGCATATGGTATACCGAGAAAAACGGATACCTCTCCTTGAATCCGTTCCACGGGTGTCAACCAGGGCCGATATCCTGAGTTTGGGTCTGGATTGTCATACACATAAACCTGTAATATGATTGTTTTTAAAATACATTTGAAATTAGAACACAAATATATATGTACATATAAATATATATATATTGAGACATTTTATAAAACTAAAATACAGGAAATTCAAATAGAATAGCCTATTTAATATTACTGTGTATGTATTAACTCTACTTAAATAATTTATATCAAATTGCTGATTTTGCAATATTTCAGTACAATATTGCATTGTTTAAATAATAAATTTAGCGCTAATTTAGTCAAACAACAAAAAGAGTTTATATACTTTAAAAAGAACACTGAATACTAATAATATTCAGGATTATTTTTAAAATGTATATACTCTTTTTGTTATTGGTCCTTGGGTTTGTCCTGGTTGTTATTATTGGATAGCAGTTGTTAAACCTGGATAGATGTCTTGTGGGCAATTTGAAAACATCCTAAAAAAGTTAACCACTAAAATGTGTCTCCACCAATCTGAATTAGAACAATGCAGTGGAATATGCTCCAATCCTCCCCCAATTGTAAGGAGAAGCCTGTGTCCAACAATGCGACATAAAAAGGTTTGCCACAATTAAGACCATAAAATATTTTCATTGTAGATACCTTAAATCCCTGAACTTGACCAAAATTTGTGTTGACAAAAATGTCCCTTTTAAGCTGCCTCGAGTCTCTCCTTTCTCGGCCCTGCAGATCCTCTCTCCATCCACCGAGCACACCAGGAAACAGTGCATCTGGGTTGTTGGGGTCACGATTCTAAATCAAAAATGATGAACTTAAAGTATGTTACAATTTCATAAGCATATAAAAATAACATTCAATAGGCTATATTGAATGTCATTTCTTATATCCCGTTCCTAACAGTTGCTGTTGAATGTTTGTGTAAATATTTATTATATCTGTTTTTGAATAAATTTAGATCTTGAGCTGAAATAATATAATTTACACTCTGCGTGGTGCAAACATTACCACACATGTTTGACTCAAACGCAACTAAGATTGCTTCACTGACACAAAGAGGGTTCAATTGCTGGCCAGGCAGACATCTAAATGTTGAATTTAGATTTCCGTTTTGGGTCTGGATGGTTGTGTACTCGTCTGGATGTTTGTGTCCAACCACACACAGACACAGGGTATCCTAGTATGGGGCTATGAGTATAGAAAGCATTTGTTTGTATATTTTCTGACCATTCTGTTGCTTGAACATGTTCTTGTCAATTTGTGACGATGATTATTAATGTCTAGGAGACAATCGTTACGTCTGTTAAGGATTTTAAGTATCAATGAAGGCCCTATCTTTCATTGCATTTTTAATGTGATTAATTTAATACACTCAAATTATTAGATTATCAATTGAATCTTCACATAAGTAGTTACTGCTACTTACTAAATAAATAAATTAATTAAATTGCAATAAGATATTTGATAAGACAAAAGCTACGGAATATATAAAAGTGAAGTTTTGCTATTCCACATTTCACACATATGCTCTAGACTTAAAGCTACACCACTATGTGCAGTGTCGTAAGTAACTGCAGTAGTGACGGGAGATCATAGTGGGAATAATTTAGTTTTTATTGAGAAAAATCTGTATTGCATCTTATATTTATTTAATGCTGTTGATATATTTGGAAATAATGTCTGGAATGGGTTTATATGTTACAAATATATGGCTGATTTAGTTAGGTAGTAGAACTATAGTTCACCTGGGGAAGCACCACCACCATTCCCAAAATTCACCATGAAGCAATTCTTGTTTTTCACCTGGATAGGTGTGATTGTCAGATACACTTAGTGGGAGACGACTATCATATTTCACAGGAGTAGTAACATACACGTCAGATAGTCATGTATTAGGTTAGATGTGAGTATTCATAGGCTGCAGTTGACCACTTAACAACAGTTATTCATTTACAACTCTTCATATATAAAAAAAAGCTGTGTTACTTATTTATCTTATGTATAATTTAATTAATTAACATATGAATTGACATGTGGTTTTGATTCGCCTCGCAATACTGACACAATTGTTTGCATAACTACGTCCTTACATTATGTTAACAACAAAATAATGTAAAAGTTTCCAGTATAGTGTTAAGGCACTTTTATTTCCGATGCAAGTAAAAGCAAAAGCTCCTAAAACTTTCCTTGAATTTGAACTTTCAAGATTGTTATAGAAAATAGTATTGTAAAGTAAAGTGCTTATAACTCATAAAATGCTTACCGTATTGTATTTGAACTGCTCATCCAAAGGATTTGTATTGATTGGGTTGTATGGGAAACCTCCAGGCTGGTTTATATTCGGATTGAAGGGATTGTATCTGTTCAGATCAGTCCCGTACCGCCTGTTATTATACAGGTAAGTCCTATAATCACTGTCACCAGGGTTAGGAAGCCGAGATTCCCGGGAACCATCCTGTTTCCTAACATTGTAGTAATCATTACTATATTGACCACTATACAGATCTTTATTTGACTGACACTTCACACTTGCACACAGAAAAACCGCCAAAAAAAAGTTAAACATTTTCACACGAAACCTTATTACGCTCGTGAATTACATATTATTTTCGATGTTGCTGATAGGAGCAAATTTTTGTTTTTTCATGACTTAGAGTGTATTTTATAGAATGTTTATAACGTTATTGCCACCAAAACTATGAGTTTTAACGCCACTTTTAACTAAAAATTCGAAATTTAGATAAATATTTGTTACAAACATGAAACAATACGTTTCGTTGCACTTAACAATTTGTCACTTTTATCAAATATGCCTTAATTTTTATTTAGCACAATGTCACGTACTTATCTGAGGGTGTTATCAGCACATGAATCAATGAATTATCACATACACAAAGTGTGACAACGCCCACTAGTACCACTACAACCACGGCTCTGTTTATCATTTCAACTTCAAGTTTTTCGAGATAAAATAACCGAACAATAGCATTGAGATCCGTTTTGAAGACTTAATTTTTTATCTAATAATCTGACACTATCATCATTTGAATTTAACTTTTAGAAAAAATATTATTTTATTATCAATATGATGTTAACGAAAATATTATATAAGTAGCTGGGAATAATTACTAAAATAAAACAATTTCACTGGTCGAGTTTTCTTTATTAATAACCTGCTGTGTATGGTATTCAATTGTCTGGTTAGAGTTTTCGAACGCATCCCCTGCAACGTTTAGTTAATGCTCAGTTTAATCAGCGTTCAATTTACATATATTATTCGTGTGCGATTGTAATACAAAAAAAAATAATTAAGATAAAACACAATTTTTAATAAAAATATTGTTAATTATTTAAATACCAATAAAGTAATTAAAATGAAACTTAGTTTTTAAACACAGCAGGAAATAAAAGATTATAGTGGACTATGGTGTTATAATTGCCACATTCACAACATTGCCAAAATTGTAGAATTTGGTACGTTGAAAATATTATACGCGCGCTATATAAATATATAATATTTTTATACGCTATTTTTTCTATTTAGTTATTATTAATTTAGAACTTGCCTATTATTATGACCAGAGTTGGTAAAGTTTAATATATAGATCTATCCGCTTGCAAGCAAAGATCACCGGGTACGATATTGTGATTGATCCTGTTGTTTTCGTGTGAGGGTACCCACGTGTGTGTTAAATTATCAGTCGTATTTTACTACTGCGTTCCTTTAAAAAAATTACTAACAGACTATGATCGATTAACGTTACATTTAGTATTAATGCGATATTTCGAATTACAGTGGGCGAAGGTGGCACACCCGCGGCGCCCGGCGCGGTGCGGCGGCGGCGCGCCTCCCGCGACGGCAAGTGACGGCGGCGTCGCGCGGACCGCGGCCCGCCCGCGCCCCCCGCGCCGCCCGCTCCCGCGCCCGCGCTCGCGTCCGCCCTCGCGCTGCTCTACCGCCTCGACTGACACCCGCCCCTCCGCCCTCCACGCGCCGACTTTTGCGCACCGAACGTTCCGACCTCGACACTGTCGTTCGCGATGCGCCTAGCGACGTACCACTTGACGAATCACAAACTTTGCACTACCGTCGAGACTAGATAGTGTTAGATGTGAACGTAGTCGATGCGATCGAGGAAGAACAACGTCGCTGCCGACGTGACGATAGTCTAATGTGTTAATTCTCTTTCCAAAAGTGATCAGTAACTTACTAAAATACGAATCGCTCCGAGTTTTACATTTTTATGGACTGTTGGTTTTTGATTTTTTTGAATCTCAAATGTTTGTAAAGTAAAAGTTGAGTATTGTGCAATACAGGCGAGGGGAGGTGTGTGTAACTGTTAGTGAAATTTTAACAAAAGTAGTCAGTGGATTTGTTGTGAAAAAAAAGAGTTATTAGCGTTCCGCCGGCGTTCCGGGCGGACCGCGTCGATATTTATCAAAGTGTTCACAGGACGTTCCTCGTTGCCGCCACCGCCGGGGTTGCCGTCGCGCGGCCGACCTTGTTTGTATTTCTTTTCATTTAACTTTACTTTTAGTGAACAAATCATGTTACCATTCACTATAAAGCACTCGACGTTTTCTTTAATTGTAAGTTGATTTCTTCTATCGAGTATTTTTAAGAGCGTCTTAAAGTATAATTACCACCAGACGGCGGAACTCGGACGTGTAGAGTTTGAGCCGGGCGGAGGAGCCTTAGTTTAGCAAATAGAGGTGTTATCATTATTGTACAAAGAGCACTCGACTTGTAGGCACGTTGTTATAATAGGATAAATACCTGAGAGATATAAAAAATAATAAATGCGTAAAGTTTTAAAAGATATTTTCATACGTTTTTGCACGTAACAGTAACGTCGTGATCGGTGACGTGAACCGCGTTGTAGTTTTATCCCGTTTTGGCGGGGAAACGCCATCTTGTTGAAGCGGTTGTCATTTTCTACCGTTATTAGTTAATTGAATAATAGAAAAAAAATATGGCGGCGATCGCGTTTCCCCGCCGAGAGCACGCCGCTATTACGATGTAACATAGTGTTTAATGTAAGTGAATTCACGAGACCAATAATTGTAATTTATATTTGGTGGATAATTTCTTAGTGAAATGATAATAATCGTGACTGAGTGTTTCAACAGTTTGTCTGTTTGGGCTTCCAGTATACTAAACTTTATTCATTTGACGCCCCTTTTTTAATTTTGCTCCCCCCCCCCCCCCCCCCCCCCCCCCCCCCTTCCTCCTCCCCCCCCCCCCCCCCCCCCTTTTTTTT
>DWKL01004166.1:0-10820 GCA_018249415.1 Phareas burnsi
AGACCCGTCACGAGCAGAGGGACGTTAGGGGGTCGATGTTGACGGTGAGTCTTATTGACTACCAACTAGGTTTTAACATCAGTTGTACAAAAAAACTGGTTGCAAGAACCTCTGTACTGGTTGCAAGAGCACCTGTTATTTGATTAATAACAGTTTACTTTCATAATAATTAATACTAACAAATATATTTAATTTTCTTTTTATTCTGTTATATATTTATAAGTTTTAATTCTCAGTTGTTATTAAAACATATTACACGTTCGATTATTGAGTTTTCAAATGTTTTCGCTACGAGATTCAATATATCTAATATCTTATGCTACGCGGAACGACAGTCACGGCTGCCACACAGATCCAATAAATGAAGTAACATAATTGTGGAATTGAAATAATCGTTGCACAAAAATTTGGTCGGACTTTTGCCTTTATCATAAAATAAAGAGGATAGACCCAGAATTCTTTATAACGTTTCATCTTTCTTATATGCGTTAAAATACGTGCTCCAAACTGAAGTTATGACAATGTCGGCAGGTGTAGAGCATGTGGGTTGAGCTGCGTGTAATCGGACACAGACTTTCACTGACAATCGGCCGATACAAAACGGCGTCCGATTAAAAGTAATCATTTCCACTAGGCCCTAGCAAGCATAAAACGTCGGCACGATCTCACAAATTCAGGAGAAGTAAACCTTGAAGCTCAAGACTAGTCGAAATTAAGAACCATAGCGGAACCCTGAGGAGCAAAGGACTAAGTGGGGACTTACAAGACTTAGTGGCCAGTGGTAAGATGTGCCTCTTATGTTGGGGATCCGTGGTTCGAACCCGGGCATGCACTTCTGATTTCGAAGTTATGGGCGTATTCCAAATTAATTATCACTTGTTTAAACTTATTTAAACGATAAACGAAAACATCATAAGCGGACGTAGGGGTAAAATTAGCAAACCTATAAACTGTCCATTTAAAAATTGCCACCGACTACTCATTTTATAATCACAAAATATAAGGTCGTCACAATACCAAACGTGGATATATTGATAATTATAGGCAATCAACCTCTTATTACGTCAAGGTGAATTCTTCTACCGTTTGACAACCTAATATTGCCCACAAAAATATTGCCCACATAACCGAGTCTTCCATAAAGGTCTAAAGTCTGTGTTATTTACCTTCTCATTTTGAGAGGGGGCCCGCTCTCTGTATTAATTACCTTCTCACTCGAACTCGCGTTTAATAGGACAGTAATGGGTCGATAATGACGATGATATAATACACCACAAAATCGCAATCAGGCACTGAATAAACCGACGTTGAGTTGGAACATCGCAACATACATTTCATCATAATTCAACAAAAACAGAACATCTAACGGTTGCATTTCCGCGAAGATCAGAAGTGTTCACACACTCCGAAGCAACGTCGGGTTTACTTTTTTTTTTTCTTTTTTTTTTATATTTGTAGAGTAGCAAACGAGCTTACTGGCCACCTGATTTTAAGTGGTCACCGCAGCCCATGGACACCCACATCCAACCCCAAACAAAACTGAAGTTCCGTTTGAGGTTGCATACGGATGCGTCACTACTCCTGAGGACTAAGATGGTCGCCTCGCTATACGTGTAGCTGGCAACCGCACCTCTCCAACCGAAACACAATAACTACTTCACAGCGGATTATGAGGGCGGCGGTGGTACTTTCCCAGACGAACGATTGTTCTACCACCTGTTAATGTTAAAAATTTACTTAATACGCAAGTGCATTTATCACGTGTAAATTACTTTAGTTGCGTATTAAATGTATTAGGCGATTTGTGATTTTATTGCATTTGATACTGACGTCTATATTTAATCCATAATTGTTTACGCAAATGGAAATGTAAACCGTTAAATTAAACTTGAAAAGCCAATAACTAAATCTTATCAAACTATTTTACTTTTTTACAACATTTTTATTTTTTTTGTGAAAAAAGTACGAAACGAGATTGCACTTTATGTTAAGTGGCCACTGCAACCCATAGACACCAAGATCTAACTCAACTAACTAATTCAAATAGGACTTAAGTCCTATCTAAGGCGTAATCGCGTTACAACTCCTGAGGACTAAAATATTCGCCTTGCTATAAGTATATTCGAGAAGAAGCACAAAAATTGTATAAATAAATCAAAAAATTGCGGATAATGAGGGCAGTGGTGGTATCTCCGAGGACGAACTGTAGTTCTACCACGTATTAATCCGGCAACTACCAAGTAATTTACCTTCAAACCCGCAATTATTATTTCCGTCAATTTCTTCTCAAATCCCACAAATAGTTACAATAAAACTTACCTTATCAAATTTACCTTTAATCGTATTACTAATAACTAATAATGTTTATTTACTCATAAATTACCTCGAATCCGTCGATAGTCTACAAAATTTACCTTAATCCCGTCAACTAACTGACACATACGGGTAATTCACAGCAGTTTGCGTTAAAACTAATTAATAATTATTAAATAATGATCACTGAAATGACTGTTCCTGCACATTTAACGCGACCGACATTTCTGCTCCTCGACTGATGCGCCCTCAAACTTGATTTATAACAAGTTCCTGTACAAAACCATCTTCACAGGCAACAAGATCTTAAATTCGACAATAAACATCTAACATAATCTATAGAATTTACCTTAAATTCGTCAACTACTAGTTGGTTAGAACACGTACCAGTGGTTCACTGCAAGTTGTAATTAAAACTCCCTTATAAAATTCTACTATACAATGCTTGTACCTACACGCTTTCAACTCGAACGACGGCAACCCCTCGACTGATGGGCCACTGAACTTGAGTTACGAGTAAAGATTCCTGTTGTATACGAGTTGATCATATATCTGTACGATTTAACAAGAAACCGGACCCTACAACTGGTTACTGTGGATGAGGGATTGCATTCGCTGTTCCTGGAAGTATGCAGGGGGAGTTATTACTTAAAATCGTAGAATCAATTTTTGTTCCACTACGGTAGGACTCTTATTTCTCAAATTACCGTCCTTAAGCTAAAGTGTCGTTATCCAACATCCATCCGATTTCAATATTTTGAAGTTTTCGTAATCAGAAAAATACGGGAATAACACACCGGTCTGACACACAGAGGGTTGCAAGTTCAAATCTCGATCCGGAATTTATATTCTGGGTCTGAGTGTTTGTGCACTTATCTTTGTATGTATCAATGTATGTAATCAATTATTGATATTGAATAATTGAAATTGAATTGAATTGAAAATATTGTAAATTGTAAAGGTATTCATTTATACATATAAGCAGTATGCAATGTAAACGTAGATAACACCGCGGCTTATGTATATTGTAACCGATCTACAAAATTAAGCAACGTCGGGCGCGGAAAGCTTTTAGACAGCCGAGGTTATTAGCTAAATATCATGCGCACTTCCGTGCTTTGGAAGCACGTTATGACGTCGGTCCCGGGCTTTTTCTTTATACATATTAAGCCTAGTAATAAAGCAGACGGGCTACCTGATGGAAAGTGGTCACCGTCTACTATGGACATTTGCAACACCATTTGTCATTTTTATGTGATAATAATTTGTTGTTTTTTGCTTGTTGACGCTAACGGTCAGACCGACGCAACGTACTCTCAAAATCTTTCGAAATCCAAATTATCTGTATAAACATAACCAGAAATGTGCAACTTCAATTTAATTTAAATTAAATGAGCCGTTAAAATTTAAATGAACCGTTCCTTGTTATAGAAAAATTTAAGCCGTAAAATATATGTATTTTGCATGAGTCTACTAAATTGATACATCCTGTATTGTCTGGCTACGCAGAAGTTTGGTACAAACAGACGAATGTAACACGAAGTGATTTATCATTACTGTTACAGGTACAAGTTATCATTATTTTAGTTTTCTTTCTTGTACGATTTTCAATACCGGTTTTGAACCACGGTCCGCCATTCCGAGACAGACTATACATTTAATTAGCTTTTTGTTCGCGGCTCCGCTCTGCTTGATTTTAAGCCCGCGTGTCTTCAGATTGAGGCAATAGATAATATCGCAAAATATACCTTCTTCCAGCGTTTTCTTCAGTTAAATAGATTTTACGTAAAACCACGCCTATCTCATTTTTTATGTAACAAGAGTAACGAGCGTTCAGGCCGCCTGATATTAAGTGGTCACTGCACCCCATGGACTCTCTTATATAATGTCAAACAGGACTGAACACATATCTGAAGTCGTACGTAGATGCGTGTCTCCTGAGGACTGAGATGGTGGCCTCGCTGTAAGTGTACCCGATAACCACACCTCTCCTACAAAAACTCAAGAATTGTTTCACAGCGAATTATGAGGGCGTCGGTACTGACGGACAAGCTATAGTTCTACCATCTACATTCACTTTAATATCAGCTACATGAAAGTAAACATTTTAGAAACACAAAATAACTTCTAGCTACATAAGAAAGTGGACTTACATTCCAAGGGTACAAACAATAACAATACTTGTTTCTCTACTATAGATGTTGCAGCATGTATATGACTTCACGCTGAAGATCATTTGTGACTGTAAGACTTTACTCTCATCAATAGGAAAGACATTAATGAATCGATGATGATAATGCTAATTATGCAAATTAACACAACAAAAATATTATCGTTATCTCTGCTGTAAACGTACACAAAGGAAACATTAGTCTTTTACAAACAAACTTTATCCATTATGACCAATTTAAGTTAAAAGAACTATTAGTATTAACTGGATAACAACGGTCAATTGATTAATAGGCCTAAATTTAACTTGTTCATTTGTCTCTTAGACGCCACTAATGAAGAATAGTTAACGCATAAATAAATGTATACACGAACAACGTTATTGGGGATCTAAGCACGTACATGCGTATTCTCCATAATCAAGAACTCTTTACTCGAATGAATGAATGAATGAATTCTTAGTATTCGTTACATATTACGTGAGGCGTGGGATACAAGCAGTAATAACCTAGTGGCCTCTCTTCTCCCTCTCCTACTGAGAGGAGACCCGTGCCCAGCTGTGGGACATTAATGGGTTGATTATGATGATGATGGTGATGGTGCTGATGGCGATGATAATGATGATGATGATGATGATGGTGATGATGAACCTAGTAGCTAATTCTGGCCACTCACACTGAGAGTCGGAGGTTCGAGTCCCGCACCAATCTTTGATTTTTCGAGCTTCATACAATGTATACCGTCAACAAATAAATGAGACTATAAAATTTGTAAAATATATAAATAGTAATAATAAAAGTAGCCCGTTCAAACTTTTTTACCACCAGTCAGATTCGTGCGTTCTATTGTGTATGTATATATTTATCGTACCCATGTCAGTTTTTGTCAATTTAACTTCAACAACAAACAAATTGATACCGTACGCAGTATCGAAAATAGGACACAAAGTTAACACTTAATTAACATACGACGAATGTTAACCTATATGTATTGTTAACTCAATTAAGTTTGCGGTTTACAACAGAAACGTAGTGAGCTACATACACCGTTTTTTAACGTTTGAAGAGTAGGAAACGAACGTGCAAGTCACCTGATGTTGGTCTATGTACCATGAACACCCACGTCTAATCTTAAATAAGACATCCTATCTGAAATCGTACATAGATGCGACTATTAAGATTAAGATGGTCGCCTCTCTGTAAGAGTATCCGGCAACCGCACATCTCCAACCGAAGCGCAATATTGCTTCAGAATGGATTTTGAGGGCGGTAGTGGTACTTCCCTGGACGAACTAGTTCTACCAATAATAGCAATATTCTATTAGTATTTTCTCATAGAATATTGCTAGTTGCCTACTAGCAATACTGGCAATCGACTTATATTATTTAATACGTTATCGGTAATTGGTACCGCTACTAGCAAATGCGTCCAGTTACGCTCGTGTTAGCAAAAATATTATATTTTCGATTTATTCTTTATTGAAATAAAATAAATTTCAAAAATAAAGTATCCAGTTTTTTCTCTCATCTAATACCAGTGATAAGACTAATGGTAAAAATTCAGGCCTCTCACGCTAAGCGTGCGAGATTCGAATACCGCACGCACCTCTGACTTTTCGAAGTTATGTATGTATTAGAAATTAATTATATTATTACTTGTTGTAACGGTGAAGCCAAATATCGGGAAATAGTCTATACATCTCGGAATTTATAAAGTTCTCGAAGGTGTACCATGATCTCATCCTTCTTATTCTGTGAGGAGACCCGTGTCCAGCAGTGGGACATTAACGGGTTGATGATGAATACCTAATTATACTTAGATTTAGGTTTAGGTTAGGTTGGCATATGTTTAAAGGAACTTTCGGCGATACATTACAACGTATTCTTGTTACTTAGGAAATCTTCAACTTCCGATTTTGATTACGATAACATAAAATAACTTACAATTTAAATAAAACAAAAATCACACGTATTACACTTCACACATAAAAATCACGAAATAGTCACTAATGTGATTAAAAATAACTGGATACATGCTCACAAGATCACACACACACGCTACACAAAAAAATCACAAAATAGTCGACAAAATCATTGGAAAAAAAAAAGTTTTTTTTTTTTCTAAGGTAGCGAATTATCATTATCGAACTTACTTCGTCACAAATATATCTATACGACGGTTATCTGGTAATAGAAACCCGCACGGTATTACGGCCGGCGATTGAATGGAAACGTACCATCGCCGCCGCCACATAACACTGATGGATTTCCGATACTTTCCATTAGGATCAAAACGCAGGGTTGGCACGAACCAATTTTCGAATTAGTTTTATCATACGATAGCTGTTGCCCGCGATTTCGTCCGCGTTGTAATAACATCAATGAAAATGATATAATGTGAAATTGAGACTAATGACAATCGACTTTTCACGAACGAATTTTCGAAATATGTCGATTTCGAGTTTTATCATACGATAGCTGTTGCCCGCAATTTCGTCCGCGTTCACATTAATGAAAATGATATAACGTGAAATTGAGACTAATGACCATCGACAAAAACATTGTTTTTTACTGTGAATATCCGAAGCGGTACGAAAGCTTAAGACAAGATGGTAGTGTACATTATATTAAGATATCGGCTGATTGCGTAACTAATTTAAAATGATGTTTCTACTTCTAAAGATATCTCATATTTTTGTCTCCGTCCCCAAACGTCCCCATCTCGCTTCTGTCTCAACGCTTCACGGGCCGTCTTTTTGGCCATAACACCCAGCTCGGCCACATCTCGCCCTCTATCTCAGGTTTAAAGAACTTTACTCTCAAAAAGATGCTCTTGCCACTCATATCAGAACATAACATTTGTTCTATATTAGTAAAAATTCGTTGTCGGTTATTGCACTATCTTAAAAAAATAATTCAATACCTTACAAATAATAATCTTGGCCCTACACAGCTCCCTTCACGTCCCCCGTTTTGGTCGTATTTCGCTCCCGTTACGCCACCGTACCGGTCGCGATGAAAATTAAAAATTCAATTAAAAAAAGCGAAAGAATGTGCATGATAATGTCGTAATTTTTCAATTTTCATTCTTAATTGTACATTTTTTTTAACTTTCCCAGGGTAAAATGGCCAAATCAGCCCAGTCATTCTCAAGTGATGCACTTACCAATGAACAACATTTATTTTTAAATTCATATAGATTAAATTTAATACATTTTAATATCATTTTAAAAAATGTATGTGATGTAGAATTGTTAAACGTCTATTTTGTTGGCCATTGGCTATCAAAATCGGGATCAAGTATGTATTTTCTTTTGTTATAAATTTTCTCCTTTTTTTTTTAATAAGAACCAACAATTTTTACACGATGACTGCGGCGGCTAATATTCGTAACAATCCACCGTGCGGCGCGTAACACAACAGCCGTGTTCCAGTACGGCGACACACACCGCATGCGCGCGAGCCGTGCGGGTGGCGCGGACAGTAAAACACGATAGGTGTGTTTTCCGCAGTCATTGTGTTAATAATTAATATTAAGACTACGTTGCTCCTTAGTAGTATTATTGATGTCAACAGTAATCATTAAATAATAAATAAATAAATTTGTATTAAGGGATTGGCAATCGACGACCAGCGTGCCTCGGCGGTACACCAATCACAGGATTGGCTTCCTAGTAATCAATTTGGTTGAATATTTAGAGCCTGACCCGGTCTGGGTGTTTATGTACTGGTCTCAATATGTCCATGGCACTCACGGCACGAAATCCTACTGTGACATAGGCTCACACTAGCGCAGAAGGCGTTTTTTATGTAATTCTTACCACAAATCAGACCCATTACATTTAGAGTTTAAAATTTTATTGAGTTTCAAAATGTATGCTATCCAAAAATGGTCTGAATATGTTCAACATTGGAGATCTGAGCAATCAGAATCTTTGTATAAAATTTGATCGGTTAAAATATTAATTACGATCTTATCGGTTAAAATATTAATTACGATGATATATGCGTAATACAATAACTTTCATTATCACCAACAACTCATTCTGTTCCACAGTTGAAGACGGGTCTCTTCTCAGAATGAGAAATATTAGGCCAAAGTCTACCACACTGACCAAGAGAATTTGGTAGACTTCACAGGCCTTCAAGAAATTTACAGAGAACTCTCAAATGTGAAATATTGTTTTCCTCACAATGTCTTCCTGCACTAACACGCTAGTCAAGTGAAGACTGGATTGGTAAACTTCATACTTTTGAGAATTTTATAGGGGACTCATAGACATTCAGGATGACGTTTAACAGGAAAACAAATAAAAATAATTCTTGTATGTTCATTCAGTCGCTTTTTATGAGGAGATAACCCGGTTTTAATCTGTTTTATAATAGGTCACATGAAGCTTAACTTAATACTAATACACATACCTATATCGTTAGATTGAGAAACTGTGAAAATTAAAAATATATATATTTTTAACTATTTCACTAAATAAGATTTTAAGATAATATCATAGCGGAAATTATACATTTCAATTACTTAACGGGTATTCACGATATATAAAAGAGAAAAGAACTAGACGTAGGGTAGATAAATCTACCAATAGTGCCTGTCAAGAGTTTCTCCCCGCTACCAGTTTCGCCGTGACCACGATCCACGTAACTGGGTCGAAATATAGGCAAATAAAAAATATTTCACTAAATGTTCAACCCTTACTGGGAAGACCGTTCAATTTACTTAAACATCTTACGCAATATCTGATATTACTTTTACGATCGATACACAATATATTAATATAAATAAGAGACAGACACTACTTAACTACAGCTTTCAGCACTATTGGGTGGAGGAAACCTATAAACACATAAGAGATATTTATGGGTTTTTGGAGCACGCACAGCTCCGAATGAATGTTGATACATCCCTATCTTATCTATACATTTATATGTTAATTTGAATGCACAATAGAATGTATGATAGCCTAGACGTATAATAGCCTAAAAGAATAATATAGACTTCCCAGCTCACATCTAGCTAGCCTCCTAGTTTTGTAAGTAACACAGATTACTTTTTATAGTACATAGTGAAGTGAATTCCTCATAATCCGCTCTGACAATTGGTCAACAACAACGGGGCAGCACGAATGTTGTCCCGTTGTTGTTGTCCCGCTTTGGCAAAAAAAAACACGCCAGGCGGGTTCGACCGCACGGGTGGTTCGACAATTGAAACACGCCAGGCCTGTGCCGCCGCGCTGATGTTCGGATACGCTCCAAGACTACGGGAAACACACCTGTTGTGTTTCGGGCCGCACTGCTGAGTTATTTCGAATATTTGTGCCGCAGTCAAGGTGTTCTACAGTTGGCTTGTCCGAGGAGGTACTACCGGCCCCCTCATAATCCGCAGCAATTCTTGTGTTTCGGTTAGAGAGGTATGGTTCTTGGGTAAAAGTATAAGCGAGGCAGCCATCTTAGTCTTCAGGAGTAGTGTCGCATCTACGTTCGACTTCGAATAGTGACTTCAGTACTGTTTGAGGTTGGATGGATGTCCATAGTGTACAATGACCACTTAACACCAGGTGGCCTGCACGCTTGTTTGCTACTCTTCTAATATATAAGAATACTTATTCAGTAGATAGTGTCAATAACATGCCACTTTAATTATAACCCGTATTCACAGTATACACATACACACATTCACAGTATACATACACATTGACAGAATTCCGTATAAATGGAGCAAAGCGTGAATCATTTATCATTACAGATTCGAAGTTAATTGCAAAATTATAAAACAGAGGAACGTGATATGAAGTTTATACGTAGGCATACAAGAAATTTGTAGCGTCAGCATACTCAGCATTAGGTCATTTATCAGTCATCGTTATTATCATGAACCGATTAATATCCCACTGCTGGGTACGGGTCTCCTCTCAGAATAAGAAGGAATAGGCTATAGTTTACCATTCTGGCCAAGTGCGGTTTGGTAGATTTCACAGACCTTCAAGAACTTTATGGAGAACTCTCAGATATGTAGTTTTGTTTTCCTCGCAATGTCTTCCTACCCTATTATAGCAGGTTATAATTAATTTCTTATACGCACATAACTTCGATAAATCAGTAATGCGTGCGGGATTCAAACTCCGGACGCCCAGCGTCAGAGGCCAGAATCTTACCACTAGCCTAACCATTTGTTTCTTGTTCAACGTATAATCTAATTACAGAATTTTAATAGGTGGCAGAACAATCGTTCGTCTCAGGAAGAACCACTGCCGCCCTCATAATCCGCCGTGAAGCAATTGTTGTGTTTCGGTTGGAGAGGTGCGGTTGCCAGGCAGACATATAGCG
>DWKL01004167.1:0-10820 GCA_018249415.1 Phareas burnsi
AAGTGAGTAAAATATTAATTTAAAATTAGTAATTGTTACTTTAATTAAGTAAAAAAACATAGTGTAGGAATATTTTTTCAGTTCTTAATTAATTCTAGCATTAAAATGTTTGCCTAATGACTTTATATCTTACCAATCTCATTTGTCAGACTTCTATGACATTCCCTTCTTATCGATGAGTAATATTTAATTACTATTGTAAGGCTTGTATTTCATAATACAAACAATATTCACCCTGTTAGATTATTGTATTCAAAATCATTGTTATAAATATGAATATAAATTGTTTGTTAGTCTATTCTTGGTGTAGTAGTCATTATTGCGATTTATTCAATTATGTAAACAAAGTGATTTATATGAAAAAAGGTCGAAATAAAAAAAAAAAGAACGGCTACCAAACAACAGGATATAATTATGAAGAAGACGGAGTTCAAATACTATAAATCTGTAATGTACATTGCAGTTAAAGCTCAGAGTTAGAGTATTGATTTTCTGTCAACTGAGTGTAGCGGGGGCGGAGTTGTACGTCATACATTGCGACTAAGCTTTGACAATATCTATAATCTACATCAAACAAATGTAGCTTATTAGGCTTATTAAGTCTGACTTACATACCACAGACATTCATATTTTACTTATATATATTACAGTTAAAATATGTGTGATTAAAACTAAGAGCTTATTTCTTACGTTTATTATATTTTTTAGCTACTATACCCACTTCCTCACACTTTACTAAATTCGAACTATGAAAGTGCAAATCAGGAAATATATATGTTGGCAATCCATTAAGGGAATGTAGGGATAGTCATTAACAGCCAAATTACCTCATATAACCTCTATATAAATGGCAACCATTTCCGAGTAATTTATAATATGGTATTTTTTTTAAATATATGTGGTATGCAACTTAAATAAAATTAGAAAAACAAAAACAATGCATGCAATATATTTTTTTATTATTCTCTGCCATATCAACCATAAAATAAAAATAATCTGCGATGCTTTTCAATTCAGAGGTACAAAATTTTACAATTTTCACAGTTTTGAACACAATTTTTGACTTGACAAGAAAATTTGTCCAAAAATTCACAAGAATGTTTTATTGACGGAACTTTACAAAAACATTGTGCAATTTCTTAGCTATGCTACTTAGATACCAGATGTTAGAAATTGGTTGAATAAATTTCAATAATTTAGAATAAAAAATTGCTTAATATTAAATTTTGCAGAAATACATTTATTTCAACTGTAGGCTAAAAAATTGGTTAAAATTGACATTTATAGTTCATTTTCAATGTATGAAGCTCTTCAAATAACATTCAATAAGATAATCAGGTGCTTGAGTATTCCAAGAAAATCACGTTTTAAGTCTTTATTAAAACATGTAGCAACTGAATATGAACTAAAAAATAAAATAAAGCCCATTTCTTTCTGATTCTCTGACAATAGGATAGAGATACAAGTAACTAAGTTTTTTGAAAGGGTTGTATTGTCTTATTTAATTGCATTGAGGATTCTTATTTGCGTCAAAAGTGTGTGCGTGGACTTGTGAGGTTTTTTTTATGAAAGTTATTATTTAAGTCATAAAACCTGTTCAAAATAATGATTATAATGTAAAAAATACTGCAGATTAATTTCATTTTATGATTCATCATGACAGGAAGGAAGTGCAGTGTGCGCAGCAAACAGATGATAAAAAAAAAACAATTCATGTGTGTTATTTTTTAAATACTCTCCAAGTTCCTTACTGCATATATCTTGAAAAAACATTAAATTTAAAATTACTCAAAAATCATTGACATTTGCATAAGAGATTAGTTGGTTACAAATTACAACCCCTACATTGCCTTAACTGATATTAACAGTAACCTTTATGATATGAAGATATAGGTTTCGCTAACGTTTTGTAGTTCTATTTTCTGGCACACCCTAGAGAAGTAAATTAAATCGTATCATTTTTATTTGAAAGAGATGTCTTACTTATTTTATTTGCAAACATGCAGAGATTATGAACGAGGTGATCCGCTATCGCGGACCCAAAGGGAAGGAGATTCAACGCATGGAATGGCGGATCCTAATTGTAGATCAGCTCTCCATGCGAATGGTTTCAGCATGTTGTAAAATGCATGACATCTCAGCTGAAGGAATCACTTGTAAGTACAATACTATCTTATACAAAATAAAATATAATAAAATAGCTACAAGAATAAATGATGTATGAAAACACATTTTCAAAATTTAAATGCTCAATATTAATTGCAGTTTAGATTGCAAATTATCTAAACCTACCCATTCAAGCATTAAATCTCTGCAGGCACAACAAAGGTCTTAAGATTGGCAAATCCACTATTGAAACATACAGATTCTGTCTCGGACAGAGGAATTGTACATCCATTTTTTTTTATGATATCTGGAATCATGCTTGATCCAACATTATATGGTTAACTATTTGCCTTAAGGCTCTAAACACCAAATGCATTATATAGTTTGTATTAATAATTGGGTTTATATAGGTATAACTGAAGAAATCACTGTAAATACAGGGTTTGAACCCATTCCCTTTAACCAAATGACATTATTTAAACATATTAATTATCTGTTACAGTGGTGGAGGATATCCATAAGAAAAGAGAACCACTTTACACTATGGATGGTATTTACCTTATAACACCCTGTGAGAAATCAGTCCACGCACTCATCAATGACTTCTCAGTTGGTAACCGCATCATGTATAAAGCTGCCCATGTATTCTTCACTGAAGGTAAGATAATCATTTAGTGTCATAGTAGTTGCCACATTTAGTCAGCAATTAGCTATAGAACACTATGTAGATATCCCTCTTTTATTTTGAGTTATGCATTGTAACATTTTGGTCATGCTTATATTTATTAGTTGCATTGGCATTTTTTTTTTCGTTTTTTGCAGCTTGCCCTGACGTTCTATTTGATGAATTGTCACGTAGTCGAGTAGCGAAATATATCAAAACGTTAAAGGAAATCAACATAGCTTTTGTACCATATGAACAACAGGTTTGTTTTTATATTGTCCTCCCTAAAATATTGTTGTTGTAGCCTTCAAATAGGTGATATCAATGATCCTGTTTAAAATATAGTGTCTTAATAATCAAATTGTCAAATTGTGTTACATGCTGCTATTGGTTAGTTTGCCCTGAGGAATTGTTCAATGAACTGTGCAAGTCTTCAGCGGCTAGGAAAATCAAAACTTTGAAGGAAATCAACATTGCTTTCTTGCCATATGAATGTCAGGTGAATATCCCTGTATATATGTGACTTAGATATAAATATGCGTACTCATGTTAGTGTACCCATTGATATTATCTATTATGTGTCAGGTGTTTTCGTTGGATTCGCCCGATACGTTCCAGTGTATGTACAACCCAGCGCTGGCACAAACACGTAATGCCAATATGGAGCGCATCGCTGAACAGATTGCCACACTTTGTGCCACACTGGGGGAATACCCATCGGTGCGTTACCGCAGGTATGTAAGCATCATTCAGGTACTTGTAAATAATAAATGTTTTTATGCTAAAGTTTTTTTATTTTTTAGCGACTGGGAGCGCAACGTGGAGCTCGCTCAGCTCATTCAACAGAAACTTGATGCCTACAAGGTAAATTTATAAACCGCCAAGAATGTAAAACTTAAAATTATTTATTGTAACTACCTTTATTATGTTATAGCACGTAAATATTGAAGTCTTAAGTAACTACCGTTCATACCATTAGATACAAGCCTTTCTAAAAAGTTTGCTGAAGATCAGGGCCACGAGATCGTAAATCAATATTTTCTTATATAATGTAATTCACGCGTACATCCCACGCCAAATACAACGAACGCTGATGAATTGCGCGCGAAAGGCTGCGTAGTATAAGAATTTCAGATGTGGTTCAAAATCAATACAATCTAAAGAATTGATTTTTTTTTGAGTACGAAATGTATAAGATCAACTATGTTATTACTGACTACTTGATTGTGCTTAAGCAATATTAGAGTCGGATTGGAGCCGTCATTATTGTTTGGCGCAGATATTATGGACAATATTTTATGGGGGTTCAGTGGATGGAGGGTGATGGAACGGGAAACGAGATATGCTCGTTTTGCTCTAATATTTTGGATCGCGTATCATGCGCACACTTAGAATTGCACAATGTTAAGAGCTATTTTAAAAATATGTTTGGTGCGTAGGCTGACGAGCCGACCATGGGCGAGGGCCCGGAGAAGGCGCGCTCGCAACTGCTGGTGCTGGACCGTGGCTTCGACTGCGTGTCGCCGCTGCTGCACGAGCTCACGCTGCAGGCGATGGCCTATGATTTGCTGCCCATCGAGAACGACGTGTACAGGTGATGATATAGTTGGTAGAACTAGTTTAACTGGGGAGATGCAACTGTTGCACTTTTCGCTATGAAGCAATTCTGGTGTTTGGCTTGGAAAGGTATGGTTGCCGAGAACACTCACAAGCGAGGTATGAATCTTAGTTCTTAGGAGTATTAAGGCATCTACGTCCGAACTCGAATAGGGCTTCAGTCCTGTTTGAGGCTATATTTAGTTGTCCATGGGCTACAGTGAACAATAGAAATCACGTTACCTGCACGCTCATTCGCTATTCTGTTTGTTAGTCTATCATCAATCAACAGCCCATTAATGTCCCACTGCTGAGCCAGTGCTCCTCTCAAAATGAGAAGGGTTAGGCCATAGTCCACCACGCTGGCCAAGTGCGAATTGTTAGACTTCACACACCTTCGAGAACTTTGCAAAAAACTCTCAGATGTGTAGGTTTCCTCATGATGTTTTCCTTCACCATTAAAGCGATTGATAATAAATTTCTAATACGCACAGAACGTCGAAAAATTAGATTGCGTTCGGGGTTCGAATCCCGGCCACTCTTGAAAAGTTTGGCATCTTAACCACTAAGCTATCACTGCTCCTCGCCTAAAAATTTTGTTTGTTACTCTGCATACATAAAATAAATAAATGAATGTATCTATTGTACTTATGCATGAAATATAGGAAAACAATTTGTTCAGCTCATATGCTTATTTGAACGTATTATTCATAAAAGCGAATATCTGCCTGTTTGTTTTTTTGGCTCATCTAGGAAATGACCAAGTTGTAATTATATTTTCGATAAAATAATTATTTCGAAAAAAAACTCTGCTCTAAAATAAAAAATATTATGAAGGGGCATTCAATCAAATATCACAATTGCAGATATGAAGCTTCACAAGGTCAAATGAAAGAAGTACTGTTGGATGAAAATGACGAATTGTGGGTCGAACTTAGACACCAGCACATCGCTGTGGTGTCCACCTCTGTTACTAAGAATTTGAAGAAGTTCACTGAATCCAAACGCATGGGTGGAGGTATGTAACATTTAATAATTTGATTCTTGTAATAGTATATTTTTTTGTCAGTAATTTTTAACTGATATTTATATTTTTATTTGCAATAGGAGATAAGCAGTCAATGCGCGATCTCTCCCAAATGATCAAGAAGATGCCTCAATACCAGAAGGAGCTGTCGAAGTATGCCACGCACTTGCGCCTTGCCGAGGACTGCATGAAAGCTTACCAAGGCTATGTTGACAAGCTTTGCAAGGTTGAACAGGTAAACCACAATATACTTTTTCAACCTTAAGAAAAGTATTAAACTTCTAAATTCACCTACATATGCTTACATAGTGATCTTACAAGTCAATAACATAATTAACGACAGACGACCCACGTGGCGCAGCGATTACCATACCGTTCGGGCCATGGATTCGATTCCCAGACAGACTGACATTTAAATTAAGAATTTAGATTTCTGCTCTGGGTATGGATGTTTGTGTACTTGTCTGTGTAAGTAAGTATCCATGGCACCCACGACACGGGTACTCCTACTCCTAAAGCGTATTTACTTAAAGTAAAGACAATGTATAACAATAGCATCAATCTGCGATATTATTTTTGTTTATTGACATTTTTTTTTTCATTCTGGATTTTGATTTGCCCTTTTATTAGGATCTGGCCATGGGTACTGATGCTGAAGGTGAAAAAATTAAGGACTATATGAGGAGCATTGTCCCAGTTCTGCTTGATCAGGTAAGCATTATAGTATTATTGATAATTATACATTGTGTTACATAGATTTATATTTCGGGTCAATACATTATTTACTTTAAAATATTAAGTTTCATAATGGCACTATCGATCAGTACATTATATACTTGTAAATATTAACGTTCATAATGGCGCTACTCTCAATGACTTACTGGTAAATTTAGTAATCTAGCAATTTAATAGGGGCCTCCTAAAAATTTTAAAAAGTTGCAATCCCCTAATATGAGATACAAGTGGTCCTGCTACAAATAAAGGGTGAGGATGACTACACTTTATCTAAGTGACATCAAATGATTTTTATTTTATGTGAAATAATTTTGTTTAGTTTCAAATGTGATTCGTAAAGTTTACGTAGTTGTTTTTAACATTTATAAGAAATTTCTTATTATCTCGAAAACCCCTGAATGGATCAAAATGTTTTCTTTTAGTTTTGAAGTTTGTTTTTTTTTTTCGTCAAAAACGATTTAAATATATTGATTGCAGACCGTGGTGAACTACAATAAGATGCGCATCATAGCGCTGTACATAATGTCGAAGAACGGCATCTCGGAGGAGAACCTTAACAAAGTAGTGACGCACGCGCAACTGGATGCTCCCGACAAGCAGACGCTGCTCAACCTGGCCAACCTCGGCATCAACGTCTGCATCGACGTATGCTAATCATTTTTATTTATAACTTGTCTCAACAAAGAATCCAAAATTGTCTTATGTTACACATTATAGAGAAACCTCGAAAAACTAACTGAATTGCCGCCATTTTTATTACATTCTTTATTGATTTACATTATATACATGTATTTGATATAAAATTTAAGTTATAGATCTTTCTTAACTTTTTGCATGTTATCAAAACACATGTTCTTAAGTACCCTTTCTATATTTAAACCTGGCTCCAATTCCCATAGGGCTGCTAAAAACAGTGCTTCTCATAGTTAATACTTTCATGATTCTTGTACACTCGATTCTACTTTAAATGCACCAACTGCTAGAGTTAGTACAAACACTCCATAAGATAACAATACAGATAACTTTTTAGTACTTACAGCAATGGCCACTTATAGACAAGCACATTTTTGTATAACTTACAGTACTCTTACATTGAACTTTATATATTATTAATTTATATAATTTATAACTATACTTTTTAATACATACAGGGTAACCGCAAGAAGCAATATCAAGTACCAAGAAAGGAGAGAATTACTGAACAAACTTACCAAATGTCTCGATGGACCCCTGTCATCAAGGTAAATATTCAAGTATTGCTTTTACTATTACACATGAATTTAAGAATAGTAACTACTTTGGAACACAGCTCATTTTTGGACACAACAGCTTTTTATTAATTGTAAATTAAAAGCATATAAAGAACAAAAATTATATTCTATTCAAATCTATACCGGGAATTTTAAAGAAATTAGTTACAATTATAATAGAACCTGTTTTTCTCCTTGCAGGATATCATTGAGGACGCGATTGATGACAAACTCGACCAGCGCCATTTCCCGTATCTCGCTGGACGAGCTCAGACTTCTGGGTACCAAGCACCCACCAGGTAAAGTTAAGAATCTTTATATTCTGTGCATCTATTCTTAGATTACTCTAGGTAATAACTTTATATTGTCTTTAGACCAACTAGTGGTTTCCAAGCCACTTTGTTTGCATCAGTTTGTCAAGGTTGCATACCTATTCTTAAATTATCAATTTTAACTATAGTTAGAATTTTTATATATAAAAAAATGTTAAAAAACAAGAAATTGCATTATGTTAATAAAATATTAATATCAATCTACTTATTGCTCATAAATCGACGAAAGTAAAATATTAAAATTTTAATTCTTTTCAGCGTTCGTTATGGCCACTGGCATAAGGATAAGGCTCAACAGACCATCAAGAATGTGCCGCGTCTGATCGTCTTCGTAGTTGGAGGTGAAAATTAACAAATATTATCAATCACACGGTCCCACGTGGACCTGCCTGGCCCGTTGTTTATTGACGTGACTAGGATAGTGCTGCCGTCCTTAAGCTATAGCAAAGTGACATACCAAAACTACTTTTCGAGTTATGACAAAAGTGGGCAATTAAAAAAAAAGTGCTATTTAATAACTAGACGTCACAAGGGAGAGAGGTAACAAAAATAGATCTAATAGAGCACTTTCTTTTACTGATTACGGAAACCTCAAAATGTTGAAGTCGGCAAAATGTTGGATAACGATATTTTAGCTTAAGGACGGCGTGGCGTGGTAGTACAAGCCCGACGTCCAATAATAATGGACCAAGCCTAATCGTCATTTTTTTATACAGAATTTCATATATTATATCAAATCAATATTTCAGGCGTTTGCTTCTCCGAGATCCGCTGTGCGTACGAAGTGACAGCCGCCCTCAAGAACTGGGAAGTCATCATGGGCTCCTCTCACATCCTCACTCCCGAGAACTTCCTCTCGGACCTGAGCTCTCTTACCACATAAACAATGACAGCTACTTGTCACCAGGTCAGTTAAGAGTGAATAAAATTTTAGTAGCGTTTCAATTAATGCATTTGTGGACTGTATTTAAAAGGATTTAGAATCTGCAATTAAATTGTAAAAAATAAATTACCCTGCACACATTTTGTTGATAAATTGCGTTGAACCTGTTCATACCTATTAGCTACTAATAAAGTAAAAAATTGTTTGTTTATCATTGAATAAAATCACATGCATTACAAACTTTAACTTTGTTAATGTGTAAAGTACACTCGTGAAATTTTATGGATAAATGATAAAATAGTCAATTCTTGATGTCGGAGTGTATTATGCTGGATGGGTATAGTTGAGGGGAAAATAATACACACAAAAAATACCGTCATAAAATATTACAATATCATTGGTATCTGAACAATAATATAATTTTACATTTAACTTTGCATGGAATAAAACAATATCCTTGTTTTAAATGTAATTGTGATATAACGCAAAACTTTATTGTGAAGTCTATTACATACATATATGTTACAATAAATTATGTTATATTATTAGGATATTTATTGCACTGTTATTATTTGAAATTTTAAATTAAATGGGTCTACTCCTAAACTTGTTAGGTGAAGTTAACTAATTTTTAATTTGTTAGCTTCTTGATTATATTGTGTAATCACGATGTAGCATGCGGAGCTACTAGAATGTGAGACATTATTTATTATTAATCGATTTTAATATTAGGGTTATCATAGATTAGGAAACTATATATACATTACATACTTATATTGTAATACGATTATTTAAACTTTGCCTGTTTCTCTCACATCGTTAGCTGTGTATGCATTTTGATTTTAATGCCAAATGCTAGTTTTAACCAGTTATCTTTATCTACTAGTGAGGTTAATAATTATGATCACCAACAAATTGCATGTACTTAAAATATCTGCTTAGCTCTTCATCTGTTTCATAAAGTTTACTCTGATATTTGTTATATGTGTATCTAATACATTCGTAAGCTAGAATAACGAGGATGCAACTGCAATTGTTGTTATTATAATTACATAATTATTAATAATAAACATTATTCTCTTATATAGTGAATTAAATAATCTAGAGCTGTTTAATATTCTATACTTCGTAGTATTGTGACAGTTTGTATGTATTACAAAATTGTAAATGCATTTTGTGTGTTGGTAATAATAACTCTGTTTTATTTACATTCCAGTAATATAAACATAGTCACAGACATCATGTGATTTAAGCCTTAATTTATCAACATGACCGGGTGTGGAGATTATTTTTACGATAATGTTCTTATAACAATAATAAAATCGTTCAAAACTTAATTATCACGAAATATTAACTGTATTTAATTAATGGACCATACAATTGTGTCATTTTAGGATTGTTAGAATAGAACTGTTACTAATACTTTTATTTCTATATTCATTAATTATTATAACTATATAGACGAAAATGCTATTATTCAAATTTAAACGGTTTAAGCCTGTGTGAAGTATTATGAAATAGTGTTTACAAGATACATGCAACAGTTTATGGATTACATGTTATGAATAGAAAATTGAAATAGAAAAATAAATAGTCTTTAGTGTGGTTTCAAGGCTACCAGAGCAATTATATAGACATCAGGCATTGTTGTTCAATGTAAGCATATTAATCAGTATTCAAGTGTTAAAAGTTTTAAGGAATAAATTTTGTGATTGTCGTGAACACTGGTTTTATTTTTAAAACTTTCCCTACATCCGTAAAAAGAAATCTAATTGGGGGGTGGGGGGTGTTAGTTCACATGGTTATTTTCATAATTCCAATGCATAAAAAAACTGTTTTCAAAATCTGTCTATCTGGACTAATATTTGAAACTGTTTAATCATATTAGGCAGGATTTTACAGGGAGTAAAATAGGTCCTTTTTTGTGTGCAAATATTCAGTTCATTCATGCAAACCTAAAGCACTGTGGGCTGGGCGGCGCACGCACGAAGGGACAAACGAAGAATCTTGTACATATTGTTTATGGACTTTTAAGTTTTTCTACGGAAACCTCAGTATAACAATTTAGGAGTACTAGCTAATGTTACTAATATTCTTACTATATTATTATTATTCTTATTATATTATAATATATAGTTATAGTTTTATTATATAGTATAATTGCCATATTAATTTAGTTTTAGAATTAAATAAGAGTGGGGTTATACTCGATCAATGGTGGAATTAT
>DWKL01004168.1:0-10818 GCA_018249415.1 Phareas burnsi
TGAAAAAATGCGATAGTTATAAAAAATTGTAATGAAAAAAAAACATAATGGGATGGAACAAAATTTATTTGAGCATTTCTTATATAAATTCTAAATTGAGCTAAAAGAAAGCTTTTAAAAGTTTCTAAGCAACGTCGAGTGAGACCGCGGGCGGGACACTAAACTTCTCTTTTAGTATTTTCTTTTTATTTGCCGTTCAGCCGTGCAGCGGCGCTGCCAGCGGCTACTATAAGCTGTTGAATTTTTCATATGAAAAATTCAACAGTGTCGCGCGTATTATAACGTTTTAAAAACGAAACAAACTCGCTGTTGGGGAAACAAAAGTTAGAATTTTCTACTTGACGATTGCGACTGAACACGACGGGCGAGCAAACTTTTTGAAAGCGACACAATTACTTGTTGATAGAAGTGATGGCATATTTTAATCAACCACAATGCATGTAAAAATTACTTCGTAATTTACTTCAATGTTTTATTTACCTATTAGTGTATTAAGTTTTTCATCTCGTTAGTATTCGTTCGTTCGCTTATAGTTACGCGTCTGTAGTACAACAAGACTTGTATGTTGGCGTCGAATTCTGTGACGCGTTTATCTCGAGAATCGTGTCTAATGAATTTAACATTAAATTCGTGTCGGTTCTCGAACGCATTTTTTGTGTGACCGTTATGCGATTATGAGATACATAACATTTGTTCCGGTAACGGCAAACGACAAACTGCTCACGTAAAATGCCTCTATTTTATGTGAACTGTAATTTGATGTCACGTTGATTGTTGTTTACGATTTCGGGCCCATTAATGTACTAATATGATAATGTGGTGCATTACACGCCGGCACCTCGCTCACCTGATTTTAGCATCGTGTGCACGTTGGGAATTACTGTTATAACCATACATTCAAATTTGCCGAAGCCGTGACGTTGGTAAAACCGTTGGTGGTTCGACTCCGGAGGCACCATTGCCACATCTATAACCAAATTATAATAGCAGTATTAAACGCTGCTGTGTTTTGGTTTGAAGGGTGTTGTTTGTACTGGGGCAGGGGAATACGACACGCTCCAGCTCAGTTACAATTAGCAACTCTTAGATTAGATTAGATTAGGTAGAACGTCGATCATATTTGGGGCTTCTTACGGATGTCACTGGGCGACACTGTCCACTTGCCATCAGGTGAACTACATGGTTGCTTGCTATTTCTATGCTATAAAAAAACTGTATGAAGGGTCATTGGAATATAAAGTTATTTCGTGTAATATTGTCTATATAAAAAATAAATACCAGTATCATAAATACCAAAAATACACATACGGCTGAGAAGCAAAGCCAATCGTTATAACTATTAACCCTTCTTACTCTACAGAACATTTAACCTTCCGAGAGAGAGTGTTCTCTTACCCTGATATAGGATTTAAGCGAGCTTAAAAGCTCAAACTAATAGAAGGTGATTTTATATTAGGTAGCGGTTCACAGCGAGCTTACACTGAATTACAAGCGGTGAGGCTAGGCAGGTGGAACTAAAAGCTCGGACCGGCCATTTCAGCCCAGCTACCCTCCTTGGAAATTGGCGGGGTGTACTTCACTATCGGATAAAGCTGGGGTTTCAACTGATTTTAAAATTCATTTATACGTAACATGTAAATCGAACGGTTTCTCCGATTGTTTGTTGATTATTTAACTGTGCTGGTAACAATATCTAATAACTAAATTTCTAAAAACATAGTATGGTTAAAATATTATATATATTAGCATTTTTTATGTTTGAATGGTAACAAACGAGTGTGCAGGCCCTCTGTGTAGGGCCCTTAAATAAGTGTGAGACCCTGTCTGAGATCGATCGATCGATGAGATATAGATGCATAACTACTCCTGAGGATCTTAATAATAGTCGACTGGTTTGTAAGTGTACTCAACAACGACACCTCTCCGGCCGAAACACCAGAATTGGTTCACGGCGAATTATGGGAGCAACGGCGGAACCTCTCCAGTTGAACTAAAGCTCCATCACCTATTCAATTAAATAATGGTAACACAGTGCATATTTCCTAAAAATGACGAATAATATATATCCCCATTTTAACGAACAAGTGCCTGACAAGAACATGCAACAGAGTGCAGATATGAATACCTGACAAATCCACACATACGAATATCTATGCTCTGTGATACGGGTTCAGAAGTGTGGGAACAATAAAAAGTAGCCAAGTGCGTGTCGGCGCACGCGCAGTGAAGGGTTCCGTAATCGAGATAAGTGTCCTCGGTTAAAATCAAAAGATAAAGCAAATAATAACGAAAAATAGCATGTAACCTAAAATATTTCCTATATCGAAAAATGTACGACATATTTTGTTCGAAACAATTTTTGTCGAAAGTATTTGTCAAGTTTACCTACCTCAGTTTTTGAATGAAGTAAGTACTTAACACGTTGACTGCGGAGGCTAATATTCGAAACAATCCACCCGTGTGGCGCGTAACGCAACAGGCGTGTTTCAGTACGATAGCACACACCGTATGTGTAAGAGTCGCACAAGTGTTCGGACAGTAAAATACGACAGGTGCATTTGCCGCAGTCAATGTGTTAAAAAGTAGTGTGGTCAGGAATGTTTAAAACATAGTTGAAAGGTGAGAGAGGGGTGGGGGGGACAATTTTGGCTTTAGAGAAGCACATCTCAATTACTATTGACATAAATAAAATGTCATTTAGGAACCTCTGTATTATTTAAGTTCTGTCGAATGATTTCCCTTATGTTTTTTCCCCTTCATTTCTCTTGTAGATATATTACATACAAATAAAAATGTTTCCGTGATTTCTCTACACCATTGTATAGCGATTCATAAAACACACCTTAGTTCTAAAACTCATGTGTATAGTGTTAATAGCCTCCGAGTAAAATGGTTGTGATATACAAACAGACAAACGGACAAACAGATATAATAAAATTACAAGAGTTCAGTCTTACCCTTTGGATACGGTACCCTAAAAACTCAAAACACCCTACAACCCATCGCCGTCACATCGACGCCCGGAGCGTGGCCATAAAACATCACCCGAGCTCGGGAGGGAGAGTAACAAATACGCGTCAATCAATTCCGGACGGGAATACCGCAAACTCACGTGCATTGTTTCAAATTATTTATGCAAAGTTCAAGGCAATCAAATGTTACGTCTACAAAATTCGATTTTTTTTTTCTTTAAGACAGAATGCCAATTTTTTTTTCTGTTTTAGATTGATGATTTGTGTACCATTGATATTCTGTCATACTAGCATTTAAAAAAAATTTTTAAGTCACACTGAAAAATATATCTCAAACTGTCTGGGTTTATTACATTTTTTATATGAGATGAGTAGCAAAGGAGCAAGCCCTCTAATGTTGAGTAGTCAGTGCAGCCCATAGACACGCACATCTAACCTCAAACAGCGCAGTTTTTTTTTGTTTGTAAAGTAACAAACGAGCATGCAGGCCACCTGGTGTTAAATGGTCACCGCAGCCCATGGACACCCATATCCAACCCCAAATAAAACCGAAGTTCCGTTTCAGGTTGTATATGGATGCTGATGCTCTATCTCAGGTCGTACGTAGATGCGTTACTTGTGTTTCGGTTGGACAGGTATGTTTGTCGGGTACGCTTACAGCGAAGTGACCGTCTTAGTCCTCAGGAGTAGTGACGCCTCTACGTACAATCTCTGATGTGACTTTAATCATCTTTGGAGTAGACGTGGGTTTTCACGGGGTGCAGTGACTTAACATCTTAACCACATGAAAAAAAGATTAATTGAACAAAGAACAATGTGTTGGGAAAACAAAAATAATATCCAAAATCATTAATAAAAAGATACTCATTAATTAGTTTAGGACGACGATTTCGATATCACACCAAGCCTGACAGTGAAAAGATAGCCCGACACGTGGGTACAGCTGAACTAATCAGAGTTCGTAAGTTTAATAGTAAAAAAGTTTCGTATAGTGACAACGTTTCACGGTCACATGGTTGTTAAACGTGATCTAGGGGAGAAACTCGTAACAAACATGAGTTAATCAATTCAGTGAAACTGTAATAACTTTGGAAGTTTTTGCTGTAGAACAGCTATAGAAGTGACGACATAACTTAAGTAACGTTTATTTTATTTTTTTATATTTGAAAGTAGCAAACAAACGTCCAAACGTCCCTTTTAACATAAAGGTCACTGCAGTCCATAAACACCCAACTTCGATCCTGCCACAACACTAAAATCCTATCTGCGGGCATACGTAGATACGTCACTACTCCTTAAAACTAAGATAATTGCCTCACTTGCAAGTGTACAACCATACCTCTCCGATCGAAACATAAATTTTTTTGCACGACGAATAGTGAATGCGTCGCCCCTCCCCCCCCCATTCTACTTTAGTTCTACTCCGTTTACAGTCTATAACCTTTAACTGTTTGTAGTAACACTATTTACAGCATAGAAGAGCAAACTAGCATGTGGGCTGCATTGTAAGTAGTCACTGGCGCCCACAGACATTTGTAAACAGCCCTACACAGAACTTAAGTTCTACTTGAGGTCAGCTGAGGTCTGAATGCGTGACTACTATTTAAGATTAAGCTGGGACGTATCGAGTAAATCTCCCTTATCACACCCTTGAAATCAAAACACAGCAGCGTTTAACACTGCTATTTTAAGGAGAAATAGATGTAGCGATGGTGCCTCCAGAGTCAAACCACGGAAGAGCTGCGTCAACCCATGTCCACTATTCAAAAAACATCGTGAATAATCTGATTTTACTCCACAAGTCCGACAATGTTTGTTACATCGTGAAATGTTACATCGCCCAGAGTGAGGTCATAAAACATCGGGTGAGGGAGAGATGTAACAAGTACCCGTCAATCAGTGGGGGCCGGGGAACCGCAATCATGCCGATACATGAAGTCTTTGTCCCAGAAAGCTATGTTGGTATTCAGCGAATTATCACCCGTAGAATGAAAATTATTATTAACAATATTCAACAATATTGTGTTGATATTTTTTGTCTATTTCCTTAGTCATTTAGCACGTTACAGGTTTATGTTCTGTTATGTTAAAAGTCTAGTACGTGCAAACGAGCGTGCAAGCCACCTGATGTTAAGTGTTCAATCCATCCCATTGACAATATCTAACCTCAAGCAAAGCTATCTGACGTCGGATGTAAATGCGTTTCCACTGCTGAGAACTAAGATAGCCCCCTAGCTGTATGTGTATCCGACGACAATTTATCTCCAACACAAGAATTCCTTCACGGCAGATTATGAGGGCGGCGGTGATATCTCCTCGAATAAACTATATTTCCACCACTTAATATTACAAAAATATTATTCGCCTGTAGCTTTCTTATGTATTATTTAGACAAGTTGGTAGAATATATAGATGTTGATAAGAAAATAGAACATGTCCATTCTACAAAATTCTGAAGTTAAAGTTCGAAGCTGGACACAAATAATAATTAACCTCGATAAACCAATCGTCAATTTTGTAAACAAAATCTGTAAAACTCAATTTACCTTATCAACTTCTATACAATTTTAACAAGAAATAAAAATAACAGTTACAATCAATCCAATATTACAATATATTAAATTTGATACTGTTACTAGAAAAAGATTGACACGAAAGCCACATGGCCTTGGGACGTGGGTTTTGCGGCGAACCTCGAACCCTGTCTAACCGCGAGTGACACTCGCGTGAAGACTTATTTGGAGCCTGCGAAACTGGTCCCGATCGAGGCTGACGTGGGACCAAATTGGAATCGCTATTCAACTGTTTTTTCTCCATTTGAAAATTCTCCTTTTTCTATCTCGCGGAATGTCGCTACTACGTACGAACTGATTGATCTAAGGAACGCGTCTGACCGCGGCCGAGTTACAGAAAGAAAGTCGCTACAATAATAGAACTTGTATCAGCTTTAAACACGTGGGTAGAAGAGATTAAAAAGCTGACATGTGTTATGCAAGAACTAATTAAGTTGCCCTTAATTAAGTACTGATCCTACATGAAAGTGGGAATTATTGAACACTAATGTAGTATATTATCCTTTAATTGTTTTTTTCATCTAGTTTGATTTTTTTTATTTGAAGAGTACCAAATGAGTGTGCAGGCCATCTGGTATCAAGTGGTCACTGCAACCCATGGACACCCACGTCTAACCTCCAACAAAACTGAAGTTCTATCTGATGTCATATGTAGATGCATGTTTACTCTTGAGGATTAAGATGTTCGCCTTGCTATAAGTATCTCCGGTAACCGCACGACTTCAACCGAAATACGAAAACTGCTTCACGGCGAAGTATGAGGCAGATGGTTCTGGGTTTGATTCCTGGCCAGATAGACATCTAAACGATGAATTTAGATTTCTCTTCTGGGTCTGGGCGTTTGTGTCCTCATCTATGTATGTATCTATGATGACTAACTAATGACATTCTCCACCAGTCTACCCCGGACTCTAGTGAAAATATATAGTCGGCATATATTTAAAACAATATTAGTAAAATGTTTGCTCGTTTAAGCGCTCGATGTTGGACCAGTCGGTTGGAAATGTACCGGGTCGTTATTTTTTTGTAGAATGCCCACAATCCCATTGAGTCTTGCCACCTATCAGTGTATCACGCCTTAGTCGGAGTCTATTATTGACATTTGATTCTTAGCTTGTTTCGTGTGCATTATATCATGTGCAGTTATTGCGCCATTACGTGTTACCTACATTCTGACGAATTACGTAAAAGTTATTTGACATCCCCCGTGGCGCAGCGGTTACCGTAAAGATTCTGTCCTCTCACACTGGGTCTCCGGGGGTTCGAATCCAGCACGTACCTCAGATTTCTCGAAGTTATGTGCGTATAAGAAATTAATTATCACATGCTTTAACGGTGACCGAAAACATCGTGAGGAAACCTACACACAGGTGAGAGCTCTTCGTAAAATTCTCAAAGGTATTTGAAGTCTACCAATCCACACTTGGTCACCGTGGTGGACTATGGACTATTCTCATTCTGAGAAGAGGCCCGTGCCTAACAGTAAGACATTAATAGGTTGATGATGATTAGACAGATATAGTCGGTAGTGCTCCTGGAGCACAATTACGGGAGGGTTCTGCAACCTTCAAGGTTGTGATGATTTTAAACAGTATGTAGATTCATGTCAATATCATCAACCGATTAGTGTTCTACTACAGTGGGCTCGAATCTCCCCCAGAATGAGAAGGATTAGGCCATACTCTACTAACCTGGCCAAATGCAGATTAGTAAACCTTCGTACAACTTTGAGATATTATGGAGAACTATCAGGTATATAGGTTTTCTCACGATATTTTCCTTCACCGTTAAAGCAAATGTTTGTACTTAATACGCACATCACTTCAAAAATCAAACACGAATCAAATTCGAACCCCACCAACCCAGTGTGAGAGACTGACATCTTACCACTAAACGATCACTGCTTACGAATTCTTTATACACCATTTTTAATTCGACATTGCGTACCATTCAATATTAATAATCCCCGTTAAGTACACGTTCACATCCAGTACCGGCATGGGAGTTGTCACAAAGACCGGTTAACAATAACGTATTGCGATTTTATAAGTATTTGATGTTATCGTTTCTAAATGGGTTTTTTTCAACCCCCAGTGTATTGCAGCATCCGCCGTCATTGTACTTAAACACCTTTCCTTTATGAAGCTTTGAATGAGCTTTCAAAGCGTGGCTTTTATTAGCACTACGATGGTATCTCCCCCCGACTGTTTGACAGACGCGTACCCAAACATTAAAAAATTTCGAGTACAATATATCCGGCTTGTGAATATGGGTTCGCGTTCAAATGGTATCAAATTACTCTGGGGCCACAGCTTCAGTGTGAATTATAAAGATATTCTCTTTGAAAATGAGAATTTCTACAAGACCCTATTTTTTACTTTGTATTAGGTCGATGATTTTTTAACGTATTTTTTGTCCTCCATGTATATTATGAATTTCGATGAAAGTCCAAATTCGAATTATTTGTACTTATTACTGATTGAACTTTACACTTTACGGAGATAATTGAGGTGAATATTACAAACATTTTGTAGATTTGGAATGGACAAAATGATAAATAAATATGTGCCAACATCATGAGTTATGTTTATATTTTTTTATCAATTTTCAAGTTGATGAAAATTGATAAAAATATATAACCGTAACTCATTGTATCACTTCAGTTTTGATAAGTTCCTTCATTTTGTCAATTATGTTTAATATTCACATTTTAACAAAAATATAGCGTCTAATTATCACTTACTTCAACGGTGAAGTCGAACATTGTGAAGTAACCTACATACCTGTGAGGCATCTTTAAAAGTTCTCGAAGGTGTGTGAAGTCTACCAATCCGCATTTGGCCAATGTGGTGGACTATGACCTAACCCTTTTCATTCTGAGAGTGCCCAGCTGTGGGATGTTAAAGTGTTGATGATGATGACGACGATGCTGAAACGTAAGTCATACTATATTATTATAATTAATTTTATCTTAGTTTTTAATATAATCCTCGCTCTACGTAAACTAAATTGAATTCCGATCTCTAAGGTCGTGGGCAGTCCAAAATGTTCTCGATACCCAAAAAACCTTTTTTACGTATTTTCTGAAATAATCGACGAAGCTTTTCTCTTCTAAGCCTTAATTTGTTGAAGATCCCTTGAGCTAATTAATTCTGTGAAAACAATTTCCCTTCACCAGAAATGAGTGCTTCAAAGAGACTTACTTAAATTTATTCCTTTTCAATTACATAAAAATAAAAATGTGTACTTTATAAAAACGGAGCGGGTAACACTTGAAATTAATTTTGTAGGAAGATTTATATTTTGGAAGGAAATAAATAAAAATGTGGAAGTTTAAATAAGCCCCGCTGGTAATTTAAAAACGTCACTCACGGCAGTGTCTCACCGCCGACTGTGAACGATTTAACTTACCACTGGCTGTCTGTTTCTTCGGAGTGTTCTGTTGGTGTTTTCCGTTTGGATTTGAAGGTATTTTTTTTATCTATTTAGGAAAACAAACGATTATTGGTGGCGGGGCTGCTCACACACAACATCAAAGGGAGTCGGGGGTTGCTGAAAAACAACGCTACATAAGGTCTCAAATCCATGTAGCAACAGCTGTAACAGCCCCTGTTGCCTTAGTGACATTTTTTCCCTTTTTATTGTAATTTGTGGTATCCAAGGCAATAAATTATATTTTTTCTTTTACTTTTTTATTTTGTCTTGAAATATGAAGTACTTAACAAACTAAAAACATATACCAATATAGTATCCACTGATAGATAGTATGTAACAATACAGTAGTTTAAACGGTAATTAAAGCTCTAATTACAGTTGTCGTTTCCGACTTATTTTAATCAAACTTATTTGAATCATTAAGTAAAATTCTGTCTTGATTGACTTCGAATATTTATTAAATGGTAAGTTAGTTTTTTTTAAAGCGAGATATTTTTCTTTTTAAAAGTTTACGTAACGTTGATTAAACGTAACATAACGTTAAATGTAAACATTTATTTAAAAACGTTATTTCTAATATAATAAATTTGTATATGTCACTCACTCTTTACATTTAGATGTATTGCTATTAAGGTATGAAGAGACAAAGACATGAAATTTGCCTTCGTTTCTAACTTTTTTAATATAATTATCCTTGTTAAAAAGTATGTATTCTGCAAAATTACTATTTCAAAATTAATTACTCTATCAAAGTTTATACTTACAATCTATCAGTTACAATAAAATATTTAATTTCCGCCCACCCGTTTCCATCTCTTAGCCGTTGCTGCTACAACACATACTTTATATAGTCAGCGAACGAACCGTACGTAGAACGAAATCCATCAGCGGCTCCCCACACCAACTTTTTGTGAAGAATCTGAAATTACATACGTCAACGCGTTCAATGGGGCGTTCGAAAGAATTCCGCCCCACGCGTTAGACCACTCCGCTATTTTTAGCAACACCTTGACAGATGCAACGATTGTGCGAATGGTACAAAAAATATTAATCTCTCGCAAACTCATTATCCAGTGGTCGGGTGCCTGGCCGCGGCTGGCCGCGAAACACGTTAAATGTTATAATGTTACAACCAGTTCAACAGTCGATCGTTAAGCGTTTTTTTCCGCTTAATATAGTTATGAATATTTAGGTATAATTACATAGAATTTGTCTGGTTTTAATCAGGTTTCTCCTTGTCGAGCTTGCGGCTAGTTCGATAACATCCGAAACGGGATGGCAACTGACACGTATCTGACAATCCGCATTGGAGTATGGTGGAGCCCTCCCCCAGTTGTACCATACTGGCAACTGAATATACAAAGGGTTCCAGCCCTTTATGTTTTAATCATATTTAGGTTGCCTACATAAGGTATCACATTTTTTTATTTGTATGTATACCTAATAATGGGTGATTTATTCCTAATGTTATTAAAAATCCTTGCCTTGCCTGGGCTTAGTTTTTACATATTTTATCTGTGTTCAACTTCATCAGGTGTCATAAACATTTAAAAATGTTTGAATATGTTTCTTGCTAGATGAAACGTGAGTCCAGAAAAATAATATATTTTATTACCCTTTTAAAAATCGCTAGATTTTCTACATTCTGGTTTATTTTAGCAATACCCAGGACCAAATAGCGCAAATGAAACAAAAAATATTAATCTCTGGCAATACCATTTTCCAGTTGTCGGATTTCTCACCTGTAGGCATGTAGGCAGCTGACCGCAAAAAACCTTAGCGGCATGTAACTAATAGCTCAGTCCTTCATTATTAATTTCATCCATATTGAAGGTATT
>DWKL01004169.1:0-10818 GCA_018249415.1 Phareas burnsi
TCAGGAGTAGTAACGCATCTACGTACGAGCTTAGATAAAACTTCAATCCTATTTTAAATGAGATGTATTTGTCCATGGGATACAGTGACTTAAAACCAGGTGGCCTGCACGCTCGTACGTGCGTACGTAGACATAATCAAACAAGTTATATCATTTAGATATTATTAAAAGACATCTAAGGGTTTATAACAGCTTTGTTGTAAACAAACAGCTGATTAGAAGTATTCAATTCGATATTATAATTATATAATCAAATCATATATAACCGTTGTTATATATTATTTTAATTATATATAAATGATTATGATTGATATATCTCAATGAATTTATATGATGATAAATAACCGTGTATATAACGAAGTTAACACGATAAGGTTTTGAATCGAATGAATGTTTCGATCAGATAATAGTCGTGAGCCGCTATTTTTGCATAGCTTTCATCATTCCAACCTTCATCATTCAACCCATTCATGTCCCACTGCTGGACACAGGTCTCCAATCAGAATTTTAAAAACTGTTATATAACATTTATGGAATAAACTATTGAACTATACTATAATGACTCCTATAATATTTTTGTCAAAAATTTTAAATAGAAAAACTTCTTATCGACTTCATTCGTGAAATATGGATTTTTATATTACCATTCCTTTTTTGTTTATCATATTACATAACTGTTTTACTTCATAATCAGAATTGTTCTTGTTTAAATTAATTGTTTATTTTTATTCTTAATAACTGTCATTTTTATTATTTTAATAATATATTATTATACAGTATTAAAATTATTATTATTATAATTTTTATTCTTTTTGTCCCAAAAGGAGTCGAATTTTACACTTTTGTGTTCAGATTAGCCACGCACAAGAGCCGGCGAGATTGAGTCCATTGACAAAAAAATTTAATTATTTATTATTTTGTAAAGGCCTCCTCAAGGGAAGACCAACGATCTCTAAGTTTGGCTATTACCATCAAGTTCATCCCAGCAACACACTTTAAGTCGACCTCCTAACGTCTTATAGGCTTTCGTCTTTTCCTAGCACCTGGCCTGGCCTTAAAGGCGCTTGCCATGAGTTCAATATGGGTACTTCGCAATCATCACTGATCCTAGTGTGCGTAAATACACGTCATACTACGCAGATATTACACAAAGCATATTCTTGGAATATAAAACTATTTCCTGTTTTTGTTAGATATGTGAATTTAATTTAATACAGAGAAAAAAAACATATTTAAAAAGGAACGGGAAGGGTCACGAAAACGAGCGACAATATTAGGCAGGTACCATGTCGGTCACTATAACCGGATATGATTTCTTAAAAACAGGTCATAATAAGTGACATGTATCTATAGGCGAGGCCATTATATTCGACTATGTTATACGAAACCAAATGTCTTCCGAAAGGTGAAGTAAAATATCGTGAGGAAACATTTGAGACTAGACAGCTGAAAGTTTATTGTAAATTTCGAAGGTGTGTGAAGTCTATCAATCCGTACTTGGCCAGTGTGATATACTATAGAAGACCCTTCCCCTGCAGTGGGACATTAAAGGGTTGTTGATGAAGCATTTGGTCAATATAGGCGGTGTCATAACAAACGGATTTCACTGTGTTAGCTCATATTATTGTCTTTTCTGAATCTGATCTGCACTTGGCTAACGTGACGAACAATGGCCTAACCTTCCTCGTTCTGCGAGGAGATTGGGCCCATCAGTAGGACACTTTTGGGTTGATGATAATGATCTGTGTTTACGTAAATATTGATAAGATAGATCAATAGATATTCGTTGACAACGCCTTGACCGATCGAGATAGGTGTGATCACATTTTAAAGTCTTCGAAACAATGCACTGATACTATATATTTGAAGTAATTTAAAATATACCACGCCTTTGAAAACACGCATAATACAACCTACATGAAAAAGGTTACAGAGTCAATACTAATAAAACCACTCATTTAAATACGGGTCAGTATTTAGACGTTCATTTCGATTCCAATTCCTTTCTTCCCCGTTTTTTTTTGGCATTTTTTCTTAAAGGATGTTCAGCGAATTGCAAATCTGTCCGGGCCAGTCAACTTCAAGGGAACCCGGGGGACTGAGTCAATATTTAATGCATATTTCATGGAAACGTTTGCTTTGTAAGAGATAGAGTAGAACAAATTATATAACGCAAAGATTTTAGTTATCGTACTTAACTGGCTTGTTAAGATATATAGTACAACGTTCGTAGGATAGATATGTAGGGACTGTATATGACAAACATCCAGAGAGATAATTGTACCATTTTTTCTATATTTAATTTTATGTTATGTTTTTGTAAATCCATCCATCCATCAACCTTTTGAGGCCCACTGCTGAAAATGCCTTCCTGTACTTCTTTTGCCCAGACGTGGTCGCCACTCGAGAACCCAACTGTTACCGGTTCTCTGACCGATGTGGCCAGCTCATTGTCACTTCAACCTATTTATTTTGGGAGCTATATTGGTAAACTTAGTTCGTCTACGGATTTCATCATTACGAATTCTATAATGTAGCGAAATACCAGTGTTTTTGTAATTGTGATAAAATCTTAAACTGTCACTTTATTATGATTCCCTTAGCATAAATGATCACATAAACTTCTCCTTAGTTTCAATTAGTTTTAACCTACTTGGGGGGCACTTTTTGAGGAGTATCTAAATTATAATTGTTCTTCCCTAAGGATTTCGCCAAGAAAATTGTTTTCGATATCATATTTTAACGAAGTATTTCTACAAAATTATACAATAAATTAAAACTTCAAATAATAGAATTACTATTAGAATTATCTTCTTTGAAGATAGGACTAATATAACTTACCCAATTTTTTTATAATGGAAGGAGAACTGGTTTTATTTACTGGCTATTAAAAAGATGTTAGCCAGTAAACTAAAAGTACTTCCACATTATCAATCTAATAGTTTAGGAAAGAAGGAACATTTAGGAAAGAAGATATTCAACCTTAATTGTTGGACTTTTTGAGTTTTAATTGTTAATGTCAGCGAATATTCTGATGAGAATTACCTATACACAAATTATCGTCTCCTTAAAAACAAGGAACCATTGTTGAAAACGGGCCAAAAATTGTAATTTCTCTACGTTTTCTTATATCTATAGTAAATCTGTGTTACTACAGTCATCTTAGAAATTTAACACATCAATCAGTATTTATACGGCAGTGGGAAGCCATAATTAAAAAAAAATTGTCATACTTTGTCACAATTTAATTTTTTTAAATTTCGTATATTGTACCGAAATAATTTTTGAAAAATTAAGTCTAAATATTTTGTATACATCCAAGATATTTGACATTGAACACAATTTGACACCAAACCGAACTGGTACTATTTTTACGACTTTATTTAGAAGGTCGTAGATCTACAGCTCGTGTGGGGAGGTACCACCGTCGCCCACTAAATCCAGCGTGAAGCAGTTTTTGTGTTTAGATTTGAGAGCTGCGGTTGTCGGGTACATGTACAACGAGGCGACCATCTTAGTCTTCAGGAGTAGTAACGTATCTACGTATAACTTCAAGTAGGTCTAAAATCTTATTTGAATGTGCAAAAATCTTAATGTGGGTGTCCATAGACTGCAGTGATCACTTCACTCCAGGTGGGCTGGTATGCTACTGTTCTCAAATAAAAAAAACGAAAACAAAACACAATCCATTCGCTCCGATCATTCGTTCTTGTTTCATCCACTCCTTAAGCGTGCACCTAATTATACAGAAATTAAGAATTCTGGCGAAGATATGCAAAGCCAGTTATCCCACGCCCACAATCCTCGGCGGGTACGATTCCGAACGTGGCTATGTGAAAAATTTAATTCATTGCCAGCACATTTATATGCATACCGCGACTGCAGTTTATTAAGAATGCAGCCCGTCCCCCAGCTCTAAAATAAAACGGTCAAGTCATAAGCCACAAAATTATAGAGACCTCTAAAAATCCTTAAACGTTTTTTTTTTGTTTTATTGGCGCTGTCGACTGTCTATTAAATCTTATAGTACAATTTTCCTTTTAAAGTTAGTAGTAGCAACCGAGGGTGCTGGTCACCTGATGTTCAATGGTCACTGCAACCCATGGTCACATTGAACCACAGACAAGACTGAAATTATATAAGGTCATGCGTAGATGCGTCATTGTTCCTGAGGACTAAGGTGGCATTGCGTGTGAAAGTACCCAACAAAGAAGAGGATTGTTCTCCAACCAAAACACAAGAATTGTTTCACGGCGATGGCCTCGGTGGTCGTCACCGATCGAACTATAGTCCTATCATAAAATGGACATTTAAAGATGTGAAAAAATGACGTTAAAAGTAAAATATTTTAAATGATGTTTTTTAAGTACAAATACTATAAATGTTATAAAATTCGTTCATCCCACACAAAAAAACGCTGACGAATTCGGAGGCGGAGAGAACATAAATAAAGCTATTTTATCAAAAACCTTGTAAACAAAACCGTGCAAAAAATCAACAGATAGGTACGAGAGCTATTTGTTACCGTATCTCTATATTTGCACTTTTATCGGCGGGATGATTAAACGCATCTGAGGGCATATTTCATGTCGGCTTCGTTTTAATCGAAGCATTTAAAATGATATGTTCAGAATAATTGCCTGGGCCGTTGCTGCGCAAAGTTAACGAGTGTTATTTAAAATGGCGGGAGTCGCGGGGTAAAATTGTTCTGCTTTGAAAAATTTGCACATATGACGTAAAACTCGTATGTGCGCGGACGAGTTGCAGATTAAGCACTTGCTTCACTCGCAATGTATAGCGAACACCGTCAGCAAAATAATCCGGATTGAAAAGTTAATAATATTAACGGTTTCAATAAAAGTTAACAGTAACATTTCAATCCGGTCTATAATAATAATATATCCCAAATATTTTGTTACAGAGTCTAAACATGTTGAATATGCCGCCATATACACTCCATATGCTACAAAAGGCTGTATCCTCAACACCTGCCGGATAACCAGGAAATTTCTCACATCGTCCACAATTGCATCAGGATCTTTTGGTATACCATAGCCTCCTCACGCGCTCGGCTAAGGCCCGCGCCTAAGGTTGTAATTAGCCCTCATTTAAATTAGGCGAAAAGAAAACTATAACTATTATGATAATAAACTTTATTTTGAAGTTAATGGGATACAAATTCTTTAAGAATAATTACAACCATAATTTTCTAACATATATTAAACATAATGTTTCAACTAGTGTCTACGCTATGAGAATTAAGTTGAAATACCTTGAGTCAATATGATGTGTTCTTCCAAATACCTTGAACCCAGGAGCTGAAAACTATTAAAATATAACCTCTGTCACATGTTTCACTGACTCATTATCATCAACCCCTTTCTATCTCTGTCTCCCTGTAGGACAGAGGTCTCCTCTCAGAACAAAAATCTGGTCGTAGTCGACAACGATGGCCAAGTGCGGATTTGTACACGTCAACTTTGAGAACTTTATGGAAAACTCTTCGTCAGGTAAGTTATTTCACGATATGTTACTTCACCGTTCAAACTGATATTATTTACTTTCTAACGCGCTTTCACCTTTAAAGCTAATGAGAATTATCATACGCACTTAACATCAAAATGTCAGAAGTTCCCGGGATTTAAAAAGAATTCCCTGGATGCAACATGGGAATCTGGCTACTAAGCTACTACTGTTTTTAGGTAAATACAATAAAGCAGTGGCAACCTAGTTGCAAGATTCCACCCGCTAGCCGAAGGCCGGGATTCCCATACAGATCTCTGTCATTTTCAAAGTTAAGTGCGTATAACTTGTATAAAATATATCACTTGCTTTAACGGTGAAGGAACTCTTGCACATGTAAGACTTCTCTGTAAAGTTCTTAAAGGTGTGTGAAGTATACTAATCCGCAGTTGGCCAGCGTGGTAGACTATGACCTGATTTTTGTTCTGACATGCGGGGCTTGTCCAACAGTGGATAAGATTACGGGTAATAATGATGTATTAGTGGCACTTTTGATATAAGTTCGTTTTGAGCATTTTGAGCGGAGACCCATTCTCAGTAGTAGGACCGTAATGGGTCCATGATGATAATTTTACAATAAAGCCGTAATATAATTTTATCATATCATTCTTTTTCCATATTTTTCCAGCGATAAAATAATGCCTCGTTACGTGTGCCCGCCCGTGATAGTACACGCACGTGTCGGGCCGGACCGGGATCCAGCTTTATTAAGCCTCGGCGTCAGTCTGCAATGTGCCGTAATGGCGCCATTTTGTTCTATAGACGCTTCCTTTTTTAAATGGTCAGTTCCAGTCAGACGTAAGTAACCTCGTTAAAATTCCACGTCGTTGCGAGTTCTACATTAAATTCCTATCTTAAAAATGTCCTGTAATCATATTATATATTATGAAGAATACACCGCGTAGAAGGAGTGGAGAATAGATGATCATTATTATGTCTCTTTCCACTGATGTCGTAGACGGCAACTTGCTATGACGCTTTTTATGTCCTGCTGGGAACATCTCTCTCCTTTATACATGCGAGCCTGAATCTACAGTACGGATTGGTGGCACAATACAGGGTTAGTGGCCAATCCATGTCGGATTTACTCTAAAGATTTCGGAGCATTTTTATGGAACAGAACAGCGTTGTAGTTTTCTGGTTAAAATGGTTTAGCTACTTACAAGATTACTTGGTGTTCCTAATTTATCCTAAGTATAGACGTTTCTTAGGTAGGATGGCTATCATATTTGGAATTGGATTCGAACTAGGCGACGGATTGGGGCGCTCAAATTAGGGAGGGGCACGATGAGGGTACAGAATGGGCAATTTAAGGACAGGATCGCAACAGGAAAAGCGCACGAATGTATGAGGCGGCATAGAAAGGGTACAGGATGGGAGACTTAGGGATACGATCATGACAGTTAGCATGCTCGAATTTAGAAGGTGACGTGGTGGGTACAGGATGGGCAACGTAGGGGCAGGATTATGTCAGTAGGTGCGCGCGAATTTAGAAGACGAATAGTAAGGATACAGGAAGGGCAACTTAAGGACTCGATCACGACAGTCAGGACGTGAATGTGCGATATTAAATAGGGCGTTTTCCAAGTCATTTACGAAAAGCGCTTAAATTGGTTAAGCTTCTGCTGGTAAACTGTATGCACCTTCGCTACTCAAAACGTGGAAGTGCGATATTAAGCGGGTCGTTTTCCAAGTCATTTGCGGAAGACGCCATAATTGCTTGGGCCTCTACTAGTAAACTGTATGCACCTTCGCAACTTGTATTAAACAATAAAGGAACATTAAATTATTCACTCACCTCTTCAAAATAAAGCTTGTGTTGATCAGTCTAATTTGAGAAGAGTTTCTTGAGCACACAGCCATTAGTATTTTATTACCCTGCAGGGCACAGACGTTGTGAAGAGTTTAGAGAAAGGTCTAGTATGTCGGAAGCCTTAGAAGTGGTGTTCTAACTTTAATTGTATCCTACGTAACATCTTTGCTGGTTATAAATATGTTCTTGTATTAATCTTTAATATTCATGTAATTACTTTTATTTTTATCAATTAGATATATATACACAAACCAAACCATTTTCCGAAACACTTAAGAAAAACTATATTTTTTAAGAATTTACACTTCAATTTTTTTTTATATTTAACATTTATAACGATTTCAAAATAGATATATGAAATAACAAATATTATATTTCAAATGCTGCGCTTTTTGATTCCGAAAGCAAGCGATAGCGCTATTGCAATCTCCAAGTGCAATCCATCCAATTTTTCTTTGATACATAGCCTAATAATCGCTCCTAATCCTATATATTCTCAATCCCGTAAACTCTACGCACAGTGAGTTATGGGAAAACATAACACTAAATCTAAATTTCGACAGAAGTGCGGGGAATAAATCCATGAGATGCTATGCGTGACTCGCGTGTGGGGCCTTATGTACAATTTATTGTGGGGGAAGCGAGAAGACCACAGAACTATTATAACGTAGAAATGGCACTTGTTGTCGGGAAATCAATATCCGTCTTATAAATTGTTTTTATCTATCAACATCCGTACATTGTAGTGATAAAATGAATTGTCCCCCCCCCCCCCTCCTCCGCCACACATTAGAGGTGTGAATTCAAACCCAAAACAAATAACGTTTTTTTAGAAATGGTGTGTTTATTAATAGTAAAAATATTTCTCGCTTTAATAATGATATAAAATCTTGGGAAGTATTCTGCACGGTACAGTTCCAATAATGTTTTTGAAGATGGCCAAATCTCATTCTGATAGTAGATCCGTGTATAAAAATTTATATGAAAACTATTAATGTAGCGTAGTTACCCGGCTTATGAATAAAATTATCTCTGTCTACTTTGATAGCACCTCTGGACTGACGACAACGAGTAAAATATATTTATAATAAAGCATGAGTGCTATTCGTAAAACCTGCAATGTTAATATCGTTTTTTATATATATCTTACACAATATACTATAAGAAATCTAGTTACAAGTATTTTAGTACCAAATACTTTACCTTTCCAGAATAAATCAAGCAGCATCGATTATTTTAAATCTATATTACACTGATATGGTTTACTAGCCTGCCGTGAAACTATACTTGTGTTTCGGTTGAAGCGGTGTGGTTGTCGAGTACATTCAGGGCGAGCCAACTGTCTTAGCTCTCAGGAGAGACACAGTTACATAAAATCTCAGATAGGGCTTCAATCCTGTTTGCCTTTAGATGTGAGTGGCCATAACCTCCAGTGACCACATAATATCAGGTGGCATGCACGCTCGTTTGCTACTCATCAAATAATATAGTGAAATTAAATCTTTGGAAGTATTTTACAAGGCTGAGTTCCGATAATGTTTTTGAAGGTGGCCAAAGCTATCCTGCATATATATATATATATATATAAATTCATATTTAAGGTAACCTGCACGTTCGCTTGCTATATAAGGTTACCAAGATATATCTTGTAATAATGTTATAACATTATTATTAATGGTTTTGACATTAAAATCGCATGAAGCAGTTCTGCGCGTTGTAGTGTCTATGGAGGAAACTGACGCTCCACTGGGCAGCGTCCAACAAACCGCATTTCGATAATATATTGTACAAATTATTCATATTTGCTTGTGAATTATTTGCTTCACATTTTGGGGTTGCGTGTGACTTCCACAGACGTATCATAATAAGCAGAATTAAGAGTATATATTATCGTTGTCGAAAATAATAATAATAATTTTAAAATGAAAAAAGAAATCTTGATTTGCTCAATCTTTGCTTTACGTGAGAGTATTGAAATTAATTATTTGAATATAGCACCAAAATTTAAAAAACTGGATAAAGGTTTACAAACACGGTTAATGTTTCATTCTATATACCTACGAAATTATATAAAAATAACATAAATAGTACTATAGTAATAATATCCGAATTATTTGCATATCAATATTTTCAAATTATCGTTTGAAATTCCTTCATAACCTAATATCAAACATTCAAAGATCATAACTTTTAGGTAGATAGATAATAATAATGCCAATCATTTCCTTATTGTATAAAAATTGATTTCTTTCACCGTAAAAATTAAAATCTATCTTTACGTTAAAGTCCCGTCATGTTACGTTAAGCTGTTATTGCACCTATATAGACAAGCAGACATACATTGATAGGTGGTAGATCTATAGTTAGTCCGGGGAAGTAGCACCGCCGCCCTAAAGCAGTTTTTATACTTCGATTGGCGTGGTGCGGTTGGCGGGCACACATGCAACGAGGCTACCATCCTAGACCTCAAGAGTAGTAACGCATCTACGTACGACCGCAAATAGAACTCCAGTTTTATTCGAAGTTAGATGTGGGTGTCCATGGGCTGCATTGACCACTTAATATCAGATAACCTGTACGGTCGTTTGCTACTTTTCAAACATGAAAATAAATATTTGAAATCTCGATCAGACATCTTGATTTTATTTCCTTGCATAAATAGATTTCAGTTTTTAAAATGGGGCATAAGTCTTAATAGAATCATTAGTATGAAAGCTAAATGGTTAAATTCACTATCTAGTTGGCTTGGACGCCTTCTAAGATAACGTCAGAGGAGTGGTGTCACGCCAAACCCGGCTCAGAAGGTACTATGCATGCAAATGCAGTGCTAACCACTTGTTTATATGGCGAACGTTTTAGATTATACAAGCATAGTACTCTAAGTGCAAAATTGTTCAGAAACACATCGTAAAATCCAAGCTAAAAATACGCTATAATCCGTATGAATTTTTATAGGTGGTTGAACTATAATTCGTCCAGGGGAGTCCACCGCCGCCCTCCTAACCCATCGTGAAGCAATTCTTGTATTTTGGTTGGAAAGGTGTGGTTGCCGGGTACACTTACAGCGGGGATACCATCTTAGTTCCGCAGGAGTAGTGACGCATCTACGTACGACCTAGACAAGACTTCAATCCTGCTTGAGGTTAGCTATGGATGTGTATGGACTGAAGTGACCATTTGACATCATCTGCCATCAGGTGGCTCCCACACGAACTTGCTACTCTTCTAATCATTAACCCATTAATGTCTCGTTGCTAGGCACGGATCTCCTCTCAGAATTCAAAGGATCATACTTTAGGCCACGCTGGCCAAATGCAGATTGGTAGACTTCACACACATCTTTACAGATATTTTTTTCATATATGCAGGTTTTCTCTCGATGTTTTCGATCAACGTTAAAGCGAGTGAATTTCCTCATAAGATACGGTGTAATGACATTGTGAGTAAAGAAACGGTACGTGAATTTGAATTTATGCTCCTCT
>DWKL01004170.1:0-10817 GCA_018249415.1 Phareas burnsi
AACAGTTTAATAAGGCATTATTTTTACACAGCTCTTAAGATATTTTAGTAAAGAGATTAAAATGTACGGTGAATGTGAATAATTACAAAATAATTTATTTCTGCTCTAAAATTTAAATAAGGAATTATAAAAAAAATCTCGACGTAAATGATTCTCTATATATAAATGCATTTCTCCGCACTTGCCGTTACAAACGAGACAATAATCGTAATTATACATCCCTTTCGGGAATAATTGTTAAGTTTCAGACGCCAGATTTTACGAAATATTAAAAGAAGACGTATAATTGTCTGTTCCATTGTTTCTTTTTAGGCTTATTTCATGCTGGCATCATAAAAGTGTAACGAGATTATGAAAGGAAGCAAAAGGGGGAAGAATTTTTCATCTGCGTGAATTTTGAATCTGTGTAGAAGTTTTCGCGCGCGTTCGTTATACTGAATAATTTACTCTTTCTCTGTGGACAGGTATCACATTCACCGTCAGGAAAGATTTAAAGGATTAAAGGGGCACTAAAAAGCTAGGAGACGGAGATATTGAAATTTTAAACTATATTAGTCTTGAGCATGAAGCTAAGCTCGTGTTTATATAATTCATAGCTTATTAAATATCATTGCCTTAGTTTATATAGATATATTGTTATTTTAGATGTTTGTTGCCGTACCGAAACGAAACACTGCATTATAACATCGAAAGTCAAAAGGAACGTTATCACGAGTGAATATTATTGTAGCTTCATTACATTGTGTTAATACAAAAACAATACTAAAATTCTTAGAATTATTTTGAGGAAATGTAAAGTTTAATTTTTTTCGTTTTCGTTTTGGTACAGCAATAAAGGACACATGTCGCGGTAAAATTATTTCACAGCCGCAAAAAAATGCGATTTGAGATCAATCTGAAGAATGAGTACAGTCAAACTATACATTTTGTTCTTTCTTCTTATACAATAATACATTTTCCGTAAGTTTCGTAAACTGATACCTACACATCTCCAATGTTATTGTAAACATTTTATTTGGTTTTAAGTTTCAGTAATAAAAAAATAAAATTGATTACCTTTTCCAAATTTTGGCACAACTGTTTTACATTGTTTTAAAAAAGTTTGTATGTGTTTAGGCATTTATTAAAAATGTTGATTGTTAGAACATCTCACAGGCAGGCAGTGTAGCGAATCAAGAAAAAGTAAATTACATTGAAATGTACGTAGATACTTAATTGTAGAAATAAATACACTTGCAGTCGTAAGGTTACAACATTTCGTTTTTGTTTAACTCACTAAAGCTTGGAAATACATAATTATTAGCATGAAATACATATATGTACCCCGACTTGACTAACAGGCAAAACAATTCTATTTCATGTAAGGCACGGTCAAATAACTAAACATTTGTGTAATACTTTTTTCAAAATAATAGCAAATAAGACCTGGTTCATGCGTTCACATATATTTCCTGCAGCTATCTGCGATTTGCTCACGTTTTAGTATTATAGATCTTTCATGACAATACTCTATAAAGGTCCGGCTTTGCTATATATCGCTATATTACATCTGTTTACGTAACGGGCGTAATTCAGGAACATTTAACATACAAACATCATAGAAAGTTTACATAAGTATAACGATAAAAATATAACCAAACGTATATGAGAAGGATACTTTAACAGATGGTGTAACAATAATCAGTCTCAAGCCAAAACATGCAGATAGCATATCGATGAAACACAAAACGCCGCCCGTCTACCACTGCGACCAATGTTTTGGTGACAGAGTAAACCGGCGTTTCGAAATAACAAAAAGTGGAATCGCGCGATAAGAATTGCCTCGTCCTCGTTTTACGACTGCAATAATAAAAGGGATTTTACAATACAACTAACGACTAGAACCTACAAAGATTTGGTCCGTCTGTTAAAATATAAAAGAAAAGCATTCAAATTAATCTCCAACGATACCGATCGTTGATGATTTTATGCGCGATGGGAACTGAAGCGTGGAGTTAACGCACGAAACACTAGTGATAATAAACGTTCGGAAAAGTAGAGTGAGTTTGGACTCTTACAATGTCCATTTCAGTAGATTCACGGTATAAACATTTTGGCTCCCAAGTTTGACAGCTCGTTGGATCCGGCCATCTTTAATTTGGCAGATGCGTAGCTTCGTTTAACTACATTAATGAATTTGCTTTGGACCGACCCGCAGGAAAACAATTATTACAAGTTAGCCTCGAAAGTATTCTATGCGACATTTTTCTAGCAACTGTTGAAATTGATTTATTTGGACAGTGTGATGAATAATTTGCCCTAAACGCAAATTACCAGTCTTATTTTCCTGACGGTCGGAACTCGGATCGATGTAAATAACAGTTCAACGAGAAGCAATATGGTTGCCAATAAAATCAAATATAATACTATAAAGCAACAAGATGTACGGAATCAAGGAGCTGTCAAACTATCCCACTCATATTCGCGACATTATCATGTAGCGCCCATCGGACAGGAGTTCCCTCGTGTCAGAAGGCGATCCTGGACTCAGGCTCGGCGCCACCGATGGCGTAGAATACGTGTCCTTATTGAATTTTCCCAATCTCCGCTCAGATTCTGAAGTCACCGATATCTCTTCCTCGACTATTTGCTCTAACGGCGACTCTCTCAGAGCGTCCCCGTTCAAAGCGAGCGCATTAACAAATCCATGAGCTCTGTCGGGTGGTGGTTCCGTATACGTCTCCATCGTGGCTTCCGGAAGCACCTCGGTCGCTCTCGCCCGTCTCGTGTGTTTCGTATGCATGCCCCCCGTCTCCGCATCTCGCTCCAACCTGTGTCCCGAGCGGGAGCGAGTCAGTTGCCGCTGGACGTAGTCTTCTAGAGCATCCTCTTCGCTTTTCGTCAAGTACTTATGCAACGCGATCAGAAATATTCCGATGCCCAGAGCGAAAAGGCCCGAGCAGACGAGTTCGTTGAACCAACTCACGGAACCTATGTTACTCCATGCGGTGACGTCGTCGGGCAGCCAGCCGGAGGCGATAAGGAACACGCCCAGGACGAGGAAAACCACGCCGAGGTGGAGCATGCCCACCGAGGACACGACCTCATTGTCGGTGGCGCGCGTGTTCTTGTAACGGCGACGCTCCAAGCTGCCAGTCGAGCAGTGGGGGGAGGTGACGCCGGACTCGGAGGACTGGAGGGAGTAGCGGCGCTCGCGCGCGCGCTGTTGCTCGGCGCGCCGCTTGCGCTCGCGGCGGATGGCGAGCGCGGAGTGCAGCCCCACCGCGTGCATCCTGCAAGCACGGGCACGGGTGAGCGGGGAGAGCGACACGCGGCGGCCGCAGGCGCGGGTAGCCGCACGCCGGCCGGAGTGACCGCCGACCCGTGCCCGTGCCGTGCCGCAGTACGACACCGGAAAAGACTTGATTGCCAGTGAAACACTTTCGTTAAATTTTTAACTAAGTAAATTTCCGATTGCTAAAAATGAGACTCATATTCATTGGATTAATAATTGTAGGATCAAGTCTTTCCAAGAATCATACCAAAATTAATATTTTAACAATTATTATTAACATAGTTAGCGTATGATATGCAGCCGAGAATTCGATCAACGGTACGCAAATAGAAATGGCTCTACTCTGGTCTCTGGTAAAATCTCATCAGCAGATAATTGCTGGCATTTATGCTCAAACGTCCCGAGCCGGTAAATTATTCAGAGAAATTATACTCTATTATCGTCGGGAAACGCAAAAAAGTATATAATTGTAATATACCCGGTCAAGCGCATTTATATACTGCAATTTTTCATCTTCAATAGTGGGACTATAAACAGACGTACTTCGTGAAAATGTTAGATACACGCGCTACAAAATTACCGGCAACTGTGGAAATCTGAACTGACTGACTGAACTTAAATGAGAATATCATGAATGCTCCTGCCAGTATCTATTGATTCTTCGAAACAAATCCTATTGTATCGTATATCTTACTTCAACAATTGTAGATTGTCTAAATATCGGTGCGAAAAAGTATGTTTTGGTGAAACAACTTTTTATTTTATTTATTTAAAGTTACAATTAGCGATTTACACTCATCAACTGAGGCAAGCAGCATCGAGGTTAAACTCTGTTAATAAAAACGAATTTTTCTCTTGCGCCCACTCAATTCAATGAAAAAGGGGCCGTGAGCAAACAGAGATTCAGTTTTGTGTTTAAGACACTCAAGTACTGGACGCCCAAAGCTGCTCTCTTTGTGAGCACCATTTTTATATTTCAGCTGAAAGGCACCTCGTAATTTAACAAGCTATTAAGGCCGGGTCTAAATGCCTCGCGCAATATTCAGCTATTATCTCCTCTGCAATATAAAGCCAATTATGTCGCGTAATTTTATAACCTGGAATTTGCTCAACCGTTACTTTAAACAAAGTTAATGAAATTAAAACAGAATAGACATTCAGTAAATTATGAATAATATTTTATTTTTTTGGTGAAACAAACTTTTTTGGCATAATAATGAATGCATTATACAATCAATACTGCTTAATTTGATGTAGTCCATATGTGTCGTCCGATGTAAGCCTGAACCATACATGGCCATGCCGCTCCATTGTAATGATAACTTCTTTGAACGGAATTTAATGAACGAAGGGACGAACGTAGCCAGCGCTGATTATTTTTTTAGGTGAGTAGTTACTAGAAGTAGCATAGCATAGAAGAGAAGTAGTAGCAAATGAAAATGCAGTCCATCTGAGAGTATCTGCCACGTATGAACTTCCGTAATCAACCATAAATAGATTTTAAAGTCCTACATGAGGCCAACCACACATGCATTGCTCTTAAATAGTACTCGAGAGCAACGCTTGTGTACTATTTGTAGCTGCAAAGTTTAAAGACCTGGTATAAGTCTCTCTTTCTTACACTCTTCGAATCAGAGCACATGAGTGATTAACACTACTTTATGAGGCATTTTATGATGCAGAAATAGGTAGGTTTGAGGGTGGTGCCTCAAGGGTCGAATCACCAACGGTTTTACTAACTTAAATATAATAAAACTCCTACTTAAACTCGATTACAAATGCATTGCTACAGACAAAATACAGAATGGGTACTTTGTTGTCAGAACATATACACTACTAATAGGGCAGAGCAGAGATATAAGGGCAGGGAAAAGACGACGGTGCCGTCCCAGTAGGCGCACCGTTTTTTAAGTGGATTTAACATAAAAATTAGCTTAAGTTTAAGCGCGAGGTTAGCCGAGCGCCCTGTTTTCTTAACGACACGCAAGTAAGAAGTATTGACACTAAGGTATATAGTAGCTATTGTTTTAGTAATACAAATCTCGGCAATAAGACACAACGAGTACTTTGCGCTTTTGCAAAAGTATTTTTTAAAGGTGGTACATCCCTTCGTGGTTCGGCTCTGGAGGCACCGATGCCCCGTATAGCAGCAGTATTCAACGCTGCAGTGTTCTGGTTTGGAAGTTGTGGCAAAGGGAAGAACAAGTACACGAGGCGGTCAAATATAATACTCAGGAATAGCAAAATATGTGTAACTAACCTCAGGTTGAACGTTAATTCTATATAAGGTATATACATTTTCTATATGAATAGAATGATCATGGGCGGCATTGCCCGCCCACCATCAGGTGGACTGCTTATTTCTGTCTATTTCTTTCCTTAAAAAACTTTGTTTCTGGTTTTGTTACAATACAATAAGAATGTATGAGATATATAGTTATTTATGAATATCAACATAAAAATGAACACAACAAGTGGTTAGATAACGCGGAGTGGCCGAGGGCCCGACACTCCAGACACTCGAGTAGAGCGGTATATTGACACTCAGGTGAGAGTGCCTATCGATTGTCATTTGAGAGTATTGTTTCAGTAGATTGTCTTACCGACGGGGAAGCATAGATGTCCGCCACACTATAATGGTAAACACAACGAAGAACTGAATAAAAGTGACGAGCTTGTGAAAAACACAGATACTTGTGTTACAAAAATATCACCATGAGAAATCTTATTTTATGTAACCAGAGCGGTAAAAAGGAAACATATATTTGTGTAGGAAACCACTCTTTGTTACGGGCATTTAAGGATGAACATCTAAATTCAAATAAATACTTAATATGATTGGATTTTTTCAACTGCGCAATTTCGTTTTTCAATCCAGATAGCATTATTTGCAATTAGTACTATTGTTGCAATATTCCAGCACGTTTCCTATAACCTGCAACCTAGCTACTAGCTACAATTTCAGACTCATTTTAACATACGGCGTTCTCGCAAAAGTGCTTCTAACAATTGATGAAGCCAAGTTAAATTGATAAGTTTAAGCAGATAAGCGCAGTTTAATGGCAACTGACATCGTGCAAGTTTATATCTCGACAGGTGCTACAGCCACAGGTACACTATCAACAAGCAGTGCGGTTGGAACGGCGCCAATTTGAAACCGCCTATCTGATTATGGCAGCCTGGTATTTAGTGTTTGCGACTTTGATATATTCAATAAATCTTCCAGAGAGATCTTATAAAATATGTTTATTTGTATTTTATATCATTCGACGACCCTACGTCTAACACGCAGAGGGTCTGGGATTCGATTTCGGGTCAGAAAGATATTTTACTGATGAATTTATCTGTTTATTTGTATTATCTGTAATGTTAGTAATAACTGTAATATGAATATATAATTATCTTTTACGTTTTTGGGTGTTTGTGTTTTATGTGTCCATGGCACCCACGACACGGGGAATCCTAGTATAGTGCTATGAGTGTAGAAAGTGTTTTTTATTATTTATTTAGAAATGAAAATAACAAATATAATCATAATAAACAAAATAACAATAATACATGCTTTTTGCATAAACCATGTACTCAAAGAAAAGTTTATAAACGGTCAGACTCAGTGTATATATAAGTCAATTATAGACTTCAAGTAAGCATGAAATCGAACCCAAGACTGCACGCCATAGAGTTCGTGAATTATGTTTATATTCGTTATATAATTAAATGACAACAATGAATCTTAATTGCAACATTCTCCCATGAGTTAAAACCATTGTGCATTATGAAAATGATAAGATAAAACTGTGGACTAGTGTATTAAATTTATGAATGGTGGTGGAACGCCTCGTGGTCGCCTGCGGAGCTACTCCCACCACACGTATTTCTGCTTTATACACTAAAGGAGAGATAAAAACATGAGGTCTTCTAACTTAGTCTTCAGGGTTAGCAACGCATCTGTTGCCGATTTCATGTAGGATTTAAATTTTTTTTTGAGGTTGAGTACGAATGTCCATGGGCAGCAGTGCCCATTTATCACCAGATAATCTTGTTTTTTTTCTGTGTAATATAGAATAAATCTATAATAGAAAAACTTATTATTATACCCATAGGCTAGTTAATAAATTAATGGGTACATTGTCAATAAATTTGATGCGTTACAAGGATCGTTTATCCCCCGGCATCAGGCATGTGTCATGAGCTTATCAACAAGTCCTGCCCACATCTGGCGCAACGCCATTGTTATAAATTTGTCTCTAGGGTTAGGAGCACTAAAGCTTATTTTAAATTTTCCTTTTCGAAAATTATTATTTCTATTGTGATACAAAAAATATTACAAGTATATAAACTCAATTAACAATAAAACAAAAGTGAAAGTAAATAAAAAATAAACGTAGAAACTGTGAAAAATTATTAATCGCTCAATTAGCCTTAAAATAAATCGCTGTCTTTTGGTTGAGTACCCGAAACGCTGGCGAAATTACCTCGATTAATACTTAAGTTAATTCTCTGAGCGAGGTAAGCGGTAGCTCTTTGGTCATTGGTTAAAGAAAGCCAATAGCATTTTAATAAATAATTACAAAAAACTCTTTATTTGGTTCCTATGTGTTTAGTTAGAGCAGTCCTAGTTTCAAACACAGGTCAACACACGATGAGTCAGCTAGCTCTAAATACGTTGCCGATCGATAGCCACAAGTTCCGCTCGCCGCCTTCTACAACTGGTACAATAGTTCCTAATCCAGCGAACATCCAACGAACTAAAGCATGTGTTTTGCTATTGCTTATAAGTGTTTACCGGACAGTGTGCTACGGAAATTCAATACTATATACTAAAGAAGTTTTCACATCCTATAGATTTTTGAAATCGGTCCACAATTCACGAAAATATCGTGAACACATATGAAAAATTACATACAGACGAACATTTTCATGTTCCATTCTCATCCTTTTTGCAGTCGGGAAAAAATATTAATAAACCTCTTAGCCTTATTTTACTTTCTATCATCTCAAGTAAAAATAATAAAACCTTGCTATCTATTATACTATCGGCAATTCGTATCGTTGTGTTAAGCAGCAAATTACTGCGATCTGCTTTACTGCTGCTGCTGCTGTATTACTGCTTACGGCGATCGAATCACATGCATCTTGGATTTTTCGAAGTTATGTCAGTATTAGTAAGATACGCTACAATACTCTTTATTGTATTGAACATTGTACATTGTACATACAATTGAATAAACATTTACAAATTGTAATTAATTATCAATTAACGATAGATAACATAATCGTTAAGAAACCTATATTCCTAAGATTCTTCCATAATGTGTCCAAAGATGTGTCAAGTTTACCAATCTGGATTTCGCTAGCGTGGAGGCCTACGACCTAATCCTTCTCATTCTAAGAGAGAGCCTCTACTCAGCAATGGGGCAGTAGTGGGTAAATGATGAAGTGCTTACTACACTATCGCCAACAGATATCAGAATCAAATACAGTAAAAGTCTTGACCGACTTCAATTACACATTTTTATCTTATGAAAGAGGCCCATTTAATCACAGTTCACAGATGCCTTGGAGAAAACTAAAGACAAAAGATAAAATTGTAACACCTCATAATATATTCCTTAAATTCTAATTACCACATCTGTTAAATTAAAAACTTGCAACATAGAAGGCAGGTAGAAACCCTGCTACTATGAGGTGCAAGGGGGCGCAGCGGTGGTGCTGCTGCAGTCGACCCGCAACCTGTCCTAAGCTGCGACTTCCCCAACTGCAAAAGGTTGTTCAGCCGCCAGCTAAGTGCAAGTCGGTAGACAATAAACACGCGTATAACAACTCACGCAACGTCTATTCATAAAAGCTCAATAAATAAACATGCTCTCCACAGATATCCGGATATAAAAACCTATTTGCTCTACATTTAAAGCTCACTCAATGGCGACGCGCGGCGCAAACATCTCGTATGATGAATGCGTTCCATCGCTTCATTGCGCGTTTATTGCCTCGTGTAAACAAATATTCAGTTTGCCTCACACTTGTATTTTTACCCGAAAGTACTTCCCGTAATGAAAATATTTGAGATAACGTATTTATTTAACTAAATTTTATGCCTCTTGAATTTGTATATTTTGCTTGAGTGGCGTAAAAATGGATATTTACCATAATTCGTGTTACATATGTACGTATGACAACTGAAATTAATTAAATAGTTAAAAAATCATATTTTTCAGAGCGGTGATAGCCTAGTGGTTAGGATTCCGGAGTCTTACGCGGGGGTCCGGGTTTGGGATGCCGCATGCATATTTGATTTTTCGAATTTATGTATGTATTAGAAATAAATGATCACTTGTTTTAACGGTGAAAGAAAACATCGTGAGGAAATCTATACATCTGAGAGGTATTTTTAAAGTTCTATATAATGCGCTGGGGGATCTCCTATGAGAGGCAATGAGAACGGGACTGAAAATTAATATATGTATAGAAGAAATACGAAGTTAGGTGCATGGCGATAAGCACTTTGGCACCTGAAGCTGTGGCTGACCACACAAATTTGCATATGTTGGAAGTGTCGTCCCGGAAACTGGAGCGACAATGAAGCCGAATGGGATAGTAGGGTTCAGTGGACGACCTTTACCCCCTTTAGGGGATATAGGATCTTATTGTTGATATACAACCGAATTTTCATAAGTTTATACTTTTATGGCGTGTGACGGTTTTATTAACTCTTAAGTTTGAAATCATTTCATAGTTATTTTTTCAACAAAAAATATTTTGTAAATCCACCAAAACAAGGAAACTATAAAAATCAAATCATATAGTTATCGCTCGATAAAAAATCTGAAAGAACAACAGTCCATTCGGCGGCCGCGCGCCCGGTGTTATTGTTAGACGGTTCGATTGCCCGCTTCGAGCGTTGATGTTTGCGTCGTTCTATTTCAGCTTCTCCATCTATTGTAAACAATACGAATGTGCCGTCACTGCACCGCGGGCTCCGTTTTTCAGAAACGTGACGCAGAAGGAGCTGTGAGCGATGTTTTATTTGAAATTCGGACTCTTTTAGATAACAAAGACACATAGATATGAGATATTAAACATAGATGTGATAATTTTGTAGAAAGGTCTCGTCAGTGCATTCTGAATGTTTATAAAAAATATCCGAAGGGAAATAAATCGTGCGATTAAGGACAATTCACAGGAAAAACAAGCTACGACTTTAATATATCTTAAACTTCCATTTCCGAACTCATTTGTAATTTTGTGTCTACGAATACCTTTAGATACACGTCATAACAAAACTAAAGGGGCTTTAGTTTACGGCGCGGATTAACAACAAAAGCATTAATACGGCAAAGAGAACAGAAAACAATGGAACTGCGCACGTTCAATCTATTAGTCAAAACGTCAAAGGCACTGAGCTTAGAAGATAAATTTGGTCGAAAGCGGCCTGAAGTTAAGTCGAGTGCTAAGGACTCTTGTAATGGCCGCAGACAGCTGAGTGGCACTAGAGGACGAGGCTGAGAGCTAAGCAGCTGGATATTGTTTCATTTATATACTT
>DWKL01004171.1:0-10813 GCA_018249415.1 Phareas burnsi
ATATATTAAATACCTAGAACACAAACCGAATTACCGAACTCTTCACCGCAACAAAAAGTGGCCAAAATGGCCGAAACACATTTTATACTACTGAGTACACTGAATCGGCGATTCGAGTGATGATTTGATTTCGAGTCGGTGTTTTTTTTATTCGAATACCATTTGTAGAATTTAACTCGAGTCACTCAAGTAAAAAGTAGATCGCCGCGAGTCCATCACTAGCGGCCACCATTTTTATTTTTATAAATCTGACTGGTTGTTGGTTTATTTGTTGGATTTAAAAGATTTAAAATCACAAAATAATATTATTAAAGTAACGCGCAGTTGTGGACATTTTAGTGTTTTTTTTATAGTATAATCTGCAATTTTGCTATGGGAAAAAACAATAAAAGACGAAATCGGGTAAGGAAATTTTCAAATGTGTCAATGTGTTGTGTATGTTATGAACCTTTTATAGGTAACCTAATCATAAAGACAGCTGATATTCTCTAATAATTTATGCATTAATTTGAAACGAGATCGAATTCATACTACTAACCATAATATAAACAAATTAGTCTTGACTAAGAAATTTAATCTTTCATAGATGAATTGCTTATGCAGACATTTTTAGCGTACGTTTTACTTGTTCGGTTTTCCATAGAAATCCACAGTTCAAATTCTATATATATCATACACTGTACATTTTGGACTCGTTCTGTGCATATTAGAAAAACGTCATAGTACATCAAAGAAATATTGAGATCTACACGCCTCAAAATTTTCAAAGATTTATATGAAATTTATGGTAGTCATGGACTTTTGTCCAGTGTTGGGACCATGGTAAAACAAAACAAGCCTAGTCCTATGTGAATCGATTCCAGGGGAACCACCGCTGCACCGATTTCTGACCTCAAAACATTAACTGCAAATCTTTTTATATCCCTTTGCTGAGCACGGTTCTTTCCCTTCGGCTAGGTGAGGTCTGGGGCGAATTCCACCACGCTGCTTCAATGCAGATTGGTGGAGATATGGTTAGTGACCAAACTGTGTCAGATGTTTCAAACCACAAGGCCTCTGGCAATGTTTAACATCTGCTATCCAATGATAACAATCGGGACTGACAGCTTAAGGTGACCTCTGAAGCACGGAAGCGCCAATGAAATTCAGCCATTAGCGTTCATCCATCCTAGTTCCGACCGTGCATTGCTTAACTTTGTAGATTGGTTATAATTCCTGCTTCAAACTTCATAACAAGCTTTATGCTTAAGCTAAAAGGCCATTATGCGATATATAGCCAATTTCAACAGGTTTCAGGTTCATTAAATATAAATTAAAAGTTTTCACTATTTGTTCTGTTACATCTATTTTTAATACCTCAAACAGTTGCATATGACATCTAGTTACGAAGTAGCAGTCATTGTTGAAAAATACCCTCGTTTTTGGCTTTACCTCGAAAAGTGGTTCCTTGCTATGGAATGGAATTATAGCTTAAGGATAACATTATTTATAATCAAAAATGTTAAATAAACCTGTGGTCTGGTTTGAAATGGGAATTGAATATAAGGGAGGAATCTTTCCAACTCAGTCACTATGAGAGAATGTGAGTTTCAAAATATGAACTCAAAGGCCTAACTCATCAAATTTTAGCTAACAGCTGTGTACTTAACAATATGGAATATTATAAATTGATATTCCAAGAATTATTTTCAGAGTATCTCTGCCACACAATCAAATTCTAGCATCAAACAAAGGACCAACAGCCGAATAAGTGTTCGTAAATTAAAAAAGCTTAAGAACAAGCAGAGGCACAGATCAAAGAAGAATATTCAAAAACTCTTTGAACAGCTCCGTAACGAAACACAATATGAGACCAGCATGTCATTGGAGACCACTTCAAATGATACAGTGATTGAGTTGACGGAGAATGATTTACAGCAAAATCAAATTATCACACCTACTAAGAGTAGAGTACGCACAAAACCGAGCCTGATTATCATTAACGATGATGATGATTTACTCATCAATCCATGTATAGATCCACTCACGCCTAAGAGCGATTTAAACTCAAGTCCAATGCACTGTTCAACCCCGATTCTGAGCAAAAAAAATTCACAAGGAGGAAACTTGAATACAGTTAATAATAATAACATCGCACAAAATTTAAATAATCAGAACAATAACATAACTAAGGTAATAAATAAAGACAGCTATTTAACAATAGACTTAACATCGGAGACAATAAAGACCAATTTTAATAGTACCAATGTGAATACAATAATCGATTTAGTGAATAATACAGACACAAATGATACTGCTGATTCCTCTCAAAACTCGAGTATGAGCGGTGACTCCCAAGTAACAGTTCTGCAGAATAGGAAGAGCAGAATCAATGGGAAGCAAATGGAAAAGTTCATCAGTGGTATAGCAAAATTAAGTTCAACAGAAAGAGGGAAACTTCTAGAAGTAATAGCAAGCAAAATTTTCAAAGACACCGATAGCTCTAGTCACGTAAAGGTGAGATTTATGTTATTAGTCTGCACTTCTGCATGTCTTGGTTTTTGTAATTCTAAACACCCTGTTTTAATGTAAAAAGAATAGCAAACGAGTGTGTAGAACTATAATTTGTCTGGGGAGGTAATACCGCTGACCTCACAATCTGCCATAAAGCTTGTGTTTTGATTGGAGATGTGTGGTTGCCGGGTACACTTACAAGTGCTCTACCATATTCGATTTCAGGAATAGTGACACACCTATCTACTTCACATGGATGTACTTCAGGCTTCAGTGCTGTTCGAGGTTAGATGTGGATGTCCATGGGTTGCAGTAATCACTTAACCTCAGAAGGCCTGCACACTTGTTTACTATGTTTCAAATAGTATAAACAAATTTAGAAACAATGTTAAATATTCCTGTGTATCATATTTTAAATTATAGTTTTCGTTATATAGAGTATAAGGAATCGTGCCACAGAGACTGAAGAAGACACTTATATTAAAGAAGTGATATTAGGCCAAGCACCATCACGGAATAGTATAGGTAGCAATATTTACAACCCACAGAGAGATATTCGGAATAGGAGTGGGTTACGGATGATTGTTATAGATGGCAGTAATGTGGCAATGCAGTAAGTATTTATGTACCAAATTATATTCACCTATAAGAATGAATTATGTAAAAGAATAATACTTTTTATATATTATAATGATAATGAAAGTGATAATGGTGGTATAAAAATGGTTCTCTAGAACCCTTCGTAATTAGACTGGAAGTACTACCACCATAACTATTTTGGTTTATAAAGGTGGTATAAATGCTGCTGTGTTCTGATTTGAAGTGTGGAGTAAGACAAAAATATTAATTGGAGATGTTCCAACATAGTCCTCAAGGATCTGTGCGACCATAGCTAGTAGTAATGGCTAAATCTTATTCAAAGTTGATTACAGATGTACATGAGTGGCAGTGCTCACTCATCAGGTGGACCGTTTAGCCATTGAGGTGTGTTTCATGGCAATATTCATGACATATCAATTCTGTGAACAAGACCCCTATCCATCCTTAACATGCGTTTATTTAAAAGCCTTACTATAAGCAATATTCAGCATCACAGTAACCAAATACCACTGAGGTCTCACAAGAGTATTAGTCTACTGTACGATTGACTATATTTTAGTTAATTTTATATTTCAGACACAGTATGGGTAAAGTATTTTCTGTCAAGGGCTTGAAAATTTGTATAGAGTATTTTGTGCATCGAGGTCACATAGTCAAAGCATTTGTCCCCCAATACAGGTAAATGTTATAATAAATAATACTTCTCAATGTATAGAATTATACTTACATTATTATTAATGATATACTAACTGGCCCGTTAATAACTGTATAGCAACAACGCCTTGAAGCATATCAAGCATATCTTTTTATTTTTTGCTATAAATTTTTAACCTAATTATTGCACTAAATTTTATTGACATTAATAGGAACTAAATAAACATATAATTGTTCATATCAATTTTGATTTAGTCATTTGCATTGCTTGACATGGCAGTTTCATTGTAAAGTAACTTATTGTGATATTTAAGAAAATTTAAATTTTCTTAAATATCGAAAATTTGCTATATGTATTTAATACTGAACCAGATGTCCATGTGTTACTAGGTTATTGTTGATTCAACGATAGTAATATTGTTATTTTCAGATGTCAGTTTGGGAAAAGCACTGATGGCAAACTACTGGACAGCCTTGAGAGGCAAGGGCTGGTTGTGTACACACCATCCAGGAAGGTCCAAGATAAACTTATCTCCTCCTATGATGATAGGTGATATTACATTTTCATTTCTATTTAATTATTAGCTCAATTTATTTAATTAGTTTATGTAATTGCTAAGTATTAATAGGGAAAGCAAGTATAGCTCTACGGTTTGCGTGGATAGTAACCAATCTATAAAGATAAGCAACATTGGGCACGATTGTTAGCCGAATGAGTGGCCTCTAGTAATCTTCAGACCAGAACGCAGCAGAGCTACGTTGCTGTTATCCGGCGGAAGTAGATGGTGGTGTCACCATCGGACGGCATAAGCGTCACTATTGGCTGCAGCCTTTTTATGTCCGACTTACAGACATTGGTACGGGACCCTCCCCACAATTGGAGGAGGTCTCGAACATACTCCACCACGTTGTTCCAATGCGGATTGGTGGAGATAGGGTTTCGTGGCCAACCCGTGTTGGATGCTTTGAAACTGCCCACAAGGCCTCCGAAAAGGATTAACGACTGCTACCCAATGATAACAACGGGGACCAGCAAGCTTAACGTACATTCTAAAGTACAGAAATGCATATGAAGTTTTACCATTAGCGGTCACCCATTCAACTCCCGACCGCCCCCAACGTTGCTTATCTGTATAAATAAGTCTACATAAGCCGAGGGTCTTACGTGTTTCATATAATCATTTATTAACATTATACTTCCAAACGTTTTTATTTTTATAAAAAGATTAAATGAATAAATCAAATTAATTACAGATATATAGTACAATGCGCTGCAGAATTCGACGGTGTAATTGTGTCCAGGGATAACTACAGAGATTTATTACACGAAAACCCAAGGTGGAGGTTTGTCATAGAGAACAGATTGCTACAGTTCACCTGGGTCGGGGACCTCATAATGTTCCCCAAGGACCCGCTAGGTAGGAACGGGCCAACCCTAGAGGAATTCCTAAGACATCCAATTATGGTTGAACATCCTTTGGTGTTATAAGATGAAAATTACAACGCGCGGCATAGTCAAGGATTTAGAAATGGCTGCCGATTGCTTTCATCCTAACTATACGGTATCAAAATACATTCTATTTACAATATGTAATCATATGACCATTATTTTATTAATAATTAAAAACAATCTTGTGCCCCATACGCCCCATACATGACTGTTAGAAATATATTTTATTTGAATGTTAAAGTCAAAGAAAATTATGTAATGTTTCTCTTTTTTGCAGTCTACTATAAGAACCGGTAACTATTTTTGAAATCCTTTATTTAATGACGCATTTAAATTTTCAAGTCCAATATGCTCCCGATCTCATAGTGTATAATTATAAATTAAGGTTTGTTTCAAATATTTTATTTATTACATTTATTCGGGTAGAAATTTATGAATATTTGTTTTATTTAAATACTGTCGATGTACTACAATATGATTGTATCCACAACACAAAGTATGCATACATTTAAATTTGCAACCAAAGATCCATCGAATATGATTTTTATTTTCTCACAATGTAAATAATAATCTATGTATAATGTTAATAGATTCAGATGTTTTTGGCAACAAATTTTCTATAAATAATTACAATTACAAATATGTTTATATTTGTTATTGAAAATACTTCTATATTATTTGAAGGTATGTTTTCGTAGTGCATTGTGTAATTTACAAACACTGCCATATAAAAATAATATAGTAAATTATAATTGCTTAACATTCATTGCCCTGTCATGGATATTGATAGTGTGGCCATATGGCATATGGCCACACAAGTCAGTCATGACATAATGTTATATGTAGTTAACTTCGATATTTGAATAAAGCTTGTTTGAAAACTGGTATTATAGATCTCCTACAGATCAAAATTACATGTTTTTAAAAGCTGGTCAGTAGAACTCAACTTCAGTATACCCAATATACCCATTTTGACCTCAACTTCTTAGTGAGATCTTCTGTGTAAATTGTAATTTTTAACTTAATTTTACCTTTTTATTGCACTTAGTACAAAATGGAAATATTGTTGTAATATAAAATTAGTTTTTAAACCTTATTTTAAATTTCAAAGCTGGGCATTTTCTTGTCTGTATATTTTAATTATATGAATGATATTTGTCGATGGTCGAGTGCAGTAGTATTTTAAAATTTAATTCCATGATTGATTGATGGTTGATTGTAATGTGTTATTTTATAATTATATAAAAATAGTTAAACATGGTTCTGTTTATTTTTGAACGTGAAACTGAACGAACTTATTAAGTGTATATTGGCATGCACCACTTAAAATTGATTGGTTACTACTGAAAAAATATTGAGAAATTTTTGAAAACGAAATATATGTTGATTTTTATAATTTGATGTATTTTTTTTTCTATACACTAATTTATCGTCACCCGAAGTTCTTATATCGCTTCTGTATGGTAGTTACCTTATATATGTTCCGAGAATAATAAGATGAAAACTATGTTTGTTGGTAGAATTATTTATCCGGGGAAGGGCCACCGCCGCCCTCCTAATCCGCCATGAAGGAGGTTTTGCGTCTCTTGTTTATGTTGTGTAAGCGATTGTCTCAGTCCTCGAGAATACTAAGTAACGCATTTATGTACGAGCTCGGACAGAACTTCAGTACTGTTTGAGGTCAGACTTGAGTATTCATGGGCTGCAGTGACCACTTTAAACATCAGATAGCCTGCATGTTTTTTTTGCTATTCTTCAAATATATCAGTTTCTACTATAGACCCACAAAATGCCTTTGTCGCCTTAAACATCTTACATACACTACTTGTCTATAATAATTAATCATTTTATACAGTAAATAAAACAATTCTTATTCATCAAAACGGAATTTTATTAAAACCAGAAACGGAACGTTTATTACAATCGTGAAAACGACGTTCACAACTAAAATTTCACATCTTAAACAATACACTATGACTGAACAATGGTGCAAATGGACATTTTTGGCATACGATATCAATATAAGCGTGTAAAAATATGATTTGCTTTACAAAAATAATACTAAATAACACCTATCGTAGTCTCACTTTCCTTTATGCAAGCTCCTTAGCCTTAGCCTAACTGACAGTCTTTCATATACTTATACATAATGTGCGTATTCACGTAACAAAATACAATACATACAGTAAACTATTGTACACCAAACATTAAGAATTTACAATACAATTAATAAAAATAGTACGTTAAAATTAAATTAATAATTGGGAGCATAAATACAGTGGATCGCTTGCGTATTTAATAATATACAATTTTCTAACTTAAATTGTTATCCGTTATAAGTAGCGCAATTGCGTATGATTGAATAGTTACGTTATCAATGAACTATCGAATCGACTCAACAATATGCAGATAATCGAATTGCCTCGACAATATCAATATAATCGAATCGACTCGACAATATCAAGATTACCGAATCGATTCGACAATATCAAGATAATCGAATCGACTCGACAATATCAAGATAATCGAATCGACTCGACAATATCAATATAATCGATTCGACTCGATAATATCAATATAATCGAATCGACTCGACAATATCAATATAATCGATTCGACGCGACAATATCAATATAACCGATTGGACTCGACAATATCAATAAAATCGATTCGACTCGACAATATCAATATAATCGAATTGCCTCGACAATATCAAGGCAATCGAATCGACAATATCAAGACAACCGTTTAAACAAAATTCAAGCATCTAGTGGAGTTTATATATAGCGTAGATTGTTTGCATATGTATTGTATATTAAAATAAAAACTTCGGAATCCTAAAATCATGATCAAATATCACATTATTTATTTATTTAATTGCAATATTTTAGTAAATTTCAGAATAGTAAGACTTAACAAAAGATATATAACATATTGTAAAACTGACATTTTTAAAATAAATAATCCGATTATAATAAGTAGCCATATTAATAGTGAACCATGAAACTGTAATACACAACAAGAAATATAATTTAGGTTTATATTACCTAACAATGATAATTAATAATTAGGATATTTCTATTGATTATTATTTTCTACATTACTATTGACTTATAATCGAACTATTCCATACATTTCGATTACACTCTTAGAAATTCTATCGTATAATAGTTTTTGTTAGTAAAGCCCAGTGATTTTAACATATAGATAGACTTTAATAATAGCGAGTCCCCAACGTAATATGCTGAAAATATTTCTTAGAATTTGTTTATGTCGCGAAAAGAATTAAATATTCTAATGAATTGTTATTTTATCGAGTCGAAATACAATTCAAGAATAATTATGTAAGACATGGAAAATACTGACACAGTTTAGTTCGAGAGGTCGTTAGATCTTTGTCTATTCCTTTTATCATCAAACCAATGTCGTACTGCAAGGCACGAGTCTTTCAGAATGAGAAGGGTTACGCCATGGTCCACGCGGACCAAGTGCGGACGGTTCAGACCTTAGAGAACTTTACAAAACAAAATCTCTTGCATGTGTAGAGTTTCTCATGATGTTTCCTTCACCGTTAAAGCAAGTAATTAGTTTCTAACACTCCGTTAGTGGCTTCACTTCTTTTGGGGTCGCATATTTAAAAAAGAATGAAAAACACTGGTATACTCTACTTAGTGCAATACTAGAATAAATAAGCTCGCTAAATTAAAATGATGTGAATTCATGTTAGAGAATTTACGAATAATCCAATCACGCACATTCAAATAACAGTTAACAAATGAGTACTTACATTTGGGTGGGCGATAAATTATGCGAATATTCATCTAAATAACTCTACTACATAATATATTGGCAGACAATCCTAGGAAGAAGAATGCGTTTGGCACTACGCTTTAAATGTGTGATTGAAACAGATATTGTATACATTATTTAATCATCATCATCATCAATCTATTAATGCCCCACTGCTGGGCACGACGGGTCTTCTCTGAGAATGAGAAGGGTCGGGATGACCTGGACCAGGACTATGAAGTCCGCCACACTGGCCAAGTGCGGATTGGTAGACTTTATGCACCTTCAAGACCATTATAGAGAACTGTTTGTGATTCGGCTGGAGGTGCGGTTGCCGGGCGCTGTAAGTAACACCGAGGAACCAGTCTTAGTCCTCAAGAGTGGTAACGTATCTACGTATGACCTCTAGAGCTTTAGTCCTATTTGAGACTAGATGTGGGTCTTTATAGACTGCAGTGGCCACTCAATATCAGGTGGCCTGCACGCTCGTTTGCTACTCTTCAAACATACTGCTACAACAAGCAAGTACTAATTATTTTTTACGTAAATACTTCTGCACTCTGTTATTCGTAGTTAAAGTGTACCGACATCAACATAACGGCTGTGCCGATTTCAACGTGACTTTCGGGGAAATACAGTACTTTACAGGGAGTGACATAAGTTACTTTTCCCCTCCGAAAATAAAAAAGATAAGAGTTTCTAGAAAAATCGTACGGATTATTGCTCGAATGTTCTACTATAGAAATTTAAACAAAACAATTTTATTATAAAAACAATATTAGTTGTATAAATTAGGAATAAACTGATTTATAAGAAATTGAGTTATACGTTAATGTCACCAAGAATGGTCACAATTGCCATTGTGACTCATTCATGTATAGCACGTTGACTCCGGCGCTAATGTTAGACACAGTAACACGCGTTAAACATATGCCAAATGGAAATACTTACCGTGACGGCATCATGTGGACTGATCTCGGTGAAATCCATCTGTATTTTTCTATTATCTAAGACTGAAGTAAGATACAAGACACAAGAGAGGGATCATCAAATCGATTTTTATTAAAAATAGTTTGTATCACCTCCCTTGCTTAAATGTGATATTTAAATTATTAAAGATACAATCATAGAACAAAGTAGGCCACGTAATGTCATTTCTCTACCTCTACTGTAACACACATCTGGACGTGTCTGAACGACGTCTCATCATCAACATATTACTGTCCCAGTGATCGGTATGATTTTCCTATCAGAATGGGTAGGGTTAGGCCGTATCCAATTCAAGTGCGGATTGGTAGACTTCACACACCTTCGAGAGCTTCACGAAGAATTCTCAGATGAGCTGGTTTCCTCAAGATGCTTTCCTTCGCTGTTAAAGCGAGTGATAGCTTTGAAAAATCAGAGGTGGCGTGCGGGATTTGAACCCTGGACCACCAGCGTAAGGGACCGGAGACTCTGTGAACTCACATCACTATGAGATGACGTCCTATTATTTAAAGCAGCCTAACATTTGCCTACTGTATCATAATACTTACAATATATAAGTTGAATTACTTTGGAAATAAGGTCGAATATGGTTTGATTCTTATGCCAGAATTGGCATAACCTGCTAAACTCAGTCGGGCGGTTGAACCCCGCCCCCTTCGCACTTCTATTATTTTATATTGTTTTATGAATACAATAACATTCTACTATAAACTATCAAATCAAATTAAACTTATAACATGCATTTAAAATATAATCAGGTGCAATAGATTTTAACATTAATTTATACATACAAGTTTTTTTACAGCCGTTTAGCTATTGTATGTTTTGTCTTGATCCCTC
>DWKL01004172.1:0-10811 GCA_018249415.1 Phareas burnsi
GCGACTTATATACATTTTAATTACGTAACGGGTACTCATGATATGCGGTTTTTTAATTGCCTATATTTCGACCCCGTTGCACGGATCGTGGTCACGGCGAAACTGCGGTAGCGGGGAGAAACTATTGACAGGCGCTAGTGGTAGATTAATCTATCTACCCTACGCCTAGTTCGTTTTTCTTTTTTGTTTACCATATCGCGACACACCACACTAACTGTATCTTTACGCACCAAACCATACTACCTTTATATTTTGTATTAAATAATTAAATTGAAACTATAATTAAAATATATACTATTAGAGCGGTGTTCTAAAATTCACAAATATTAGTATTGCTTATTCATTAACCGCGACCGTTATAAAATATTCAAACATTTCAAATTTCCATTTCAATATGAAGCGAGGGTAAATCTGGGAAAAGCTTTCATTAAACTATGTATTGGATCGCGCTTGGGCTTGTTTATATGCTAACTCAACGAACAACAACAGCGAACGAACGAATCTAGCTGAAACAACCTCAAACTGGCTTAAACTGGTTTTATAAAACTGTTTAGAGGTGGTAAGGTTACGTAATTTGACTAAGGCGGCTTCACCCCATATGTATTTAGCGGTATAAGAAGCTGTGTTCTGGTTTGAAGGGTGTGGAAAGGCAAAGATACTATACGTTCTGATAAAATAACGCTTTCTACACTCATACACTCACTTTTCCCCACACCAGAATACCCTGTCGTGGATGTGGACACATACAAATACGAGTACCCAAACACCTAGACTCAGAACACAAATCTAAATTCTTGGCAGGGATCGAATTTTGAACCTTCTACATGTCAGACCAGTATGGTAACTGCGCCACGTAGGTTCTCAAAGTAAGTTTAAATTCTGTCAACTTAATTTGCGTTAGGACACAAGGAAAATCTAGAACATTATTTTAACAACCTTTTTTCATAAAATAGTTTAAAGATCTGCGTGGCGCAGCGGTCACCATATCAGTCTAATATCCAGACGGTTCGATTCCCGGCCAAGCAGACATCTAAATGAATTTAGATTTCTGTTCTGAGACTGAGTGTTTGTGTATATGTCATACAAACTCCTACTGTGGGGGTATGCGGTAAAAAGTGTTTTTTTATTTATACATAGTTACTCTATATAAAATGGTCCGTTCAAACCTTTTAGTGTTAACAAAATCTGAGTTAACTTCGCTTTTCAAATGATTGCCCAAAATATATATCCTGCTGAAAGTGTCGACCTTTCAAGCCCTTTTAATATTCATTATTCGACTATCGGAGTCAATTCCGAGCACCTACTTTATTCATTCCCCAAATCCAATCTCGCGGGTACCACGGTATCAATTTAATATACGGACATTTAATAACGACATTCACAAAATTCACTTTCAAAAATGTGCCATTAAAATTTTATTCATCATGTCATGAAACAATTAACCATCCGCGTGCCGTAGTGGCCACCGTCTGCCATGCATATTAACTCTGTGATAACAATGCAATGTTAATAAAGCATTTACATTTTTATAACCATTTATTTATAATTTATGTCTTTTTTATGGGAATAAAGCTGTGGTAATTTAATTATAACTTGCTTTAACGGTGGAGATAAATGTCGTGATTTCTCTGATATCTACATGCCTCTGAGTTCTCCGTAAAGGTCTCAGATGTGTGGACTATGGGCTAACCCTTCTGTAGAAAGGGCCTACGTCCAGCAGTGGGACAATAATAGATTATAGATCATGATGATGTCTAAATTTTTCATAATTAAATTTAATGTGTAATTTTATTATTTTTACCTCAAAACCTAGTTTTAATTAAACCGTAAAACTGTAGATATTCACGGTATTCCCGGAATTTTGTCATTTAATCCTGAAAGTACTTCGAGCGGCTAAGTAAAGGATGCTGGATCCTACGTCTGGATCGTGATTAAAGTAGGACTTTGTTGGCGCTTTGTAAGCTTTAGTGCTTTTAGGGCTGCCTCTAGTTGGCGAATAGTTTTAGCGTCGAAGAGAATTAATTTCAACAAAGTTCCGAATCACTTATTAAGTTTATTACGCAATTGTAAGTATAAGATAAAAAGAGGCTGTATATTCTTGTAGGATTACATATGGATTCTCTGTGACTAATGGAATCCGATGGAGATATATTTCTGCCGTCTTTTAAATGCCGTTATCCCACATTTTGAGGTTTCCATAATCACCAATATATGAATAAAAAGTTTTTGTATTTCAAAAAAAATCTATTAGATCTATTTTTGTGACCTCAAATCTTACATATGACATCTAGTTATACAATACCATAAATTTTTGAAAATCACCCTCTTTTGGCCATAACTTGAAAAGTAGTTTTGGTATGTAACGACATTATGGCTTAAGGACGGCAGAATTATAAACAACACGTAAATATAAAAACAAATACTCAGTCTGAGGACAGAAATATATGCTTACAGGGTAAACATCTTGAGACTACTCTTCAAGTGACTGCATTTGATAGGTGGTAGAACTATATATAGAGAGGTGCGGTTGCCGGACCCACTTGAAGCAACGCGATTATTTTACCGGTCGGAAATAGTGATGAATTTATATATGACCTTACATAGAATTTCAGTTACGTTTCAGTTTAAATGTGAGTAGCCATGGGCTGCAGTGACCACTTAATATGGCAGGCCTGCACACTAGTTTGCTATTGTAAACTTACAAAAAAAAAACAGTGCCAAGCTACGGCTTATATGGGACAAGCCATTGCGGTTTTGGTCTGTTTTTGTAACATCAACATAGAGCGGTATCTACTCAAGTATATAATCAAAGAGTGAGCATAAAATCATCCGGGTGGTGTCGGGCAAGAGTATAATCATTCATCTCATCCCGTAGATACCGTGGAAGGTGACAGCACAAGCGTAATGACTGCGACTCAGTTCTATTATAATAGAAGCTTACATCCAGCAGCGAACTTAAACAAGCTGGACAGATAAAAACTCACATAAATCTACAATTTTATGTTAGAATATTAGTAAACGAACGTGCCAACTAATGTTAAGTGGTCACTGTAGCCCATGGACATTCATACTTAACCACAAATAGGGCCGAAGTCCTATCTGTACTCATATGTAAATACGTCGCTACTCCTGAGCACTAAGATGGTCGCCTCGCTGTGAGCGCGCTGACAACCACTTCTCTCCAACCAAAACACGAGAATAGCTTCACAATGTATTTTTAAGGCGGTGGTATCTCCCCGGTCGAAACATCGTTCTACCTATAGCCACTAGATTAAACTATGCCCTTATTTACCACCGTTGTGCTAACCCTACCCACTACAAACAGTGAAGCTCATAAAACAGCTATATATTGCCTAGGAACAGTCTATAAATACGATATTAATTCTGGGAGACCCTCCTTAAACACGCTAGATTAGTTTCCTCAGACAACATCATTTCTTGTTAAAGCGTCTATTACCGTCTAAGCGTCGCTGTGAGTCATGTACCCCCTCTGTATACTCTTTGTTATGTCAAACATCAAAGATCAGAATGATCAGTAGGTGATGAAGTTTAATGAATACTGCTAGAAAATTTGTATTGAATTTATAAATTGAATTGGCGTTATGAGATTAGGTTTATTGACTAACCAAGTGGCTTTTAGCTCTAGTTAGATGACTAATTTATAAAACATTATTATGTTCACAGCTTTACGCTAGGATTCCTGTGTGGTGGGCGTCATGGATCATCATCATCATCAACTTATTATTATCCCAATGCTGGGCACGGTTTCCTCTCAGATTGATAAGGGTTATGCCATAGGCCACAACGCTGGTCAAGTCTATCAATACTCGATAGGCTTCACACACTTGTAAGAACTTTACAAGAATCTGTAAGTGTGCAGATTTCCTCACGATGTTTTCCTCTATCATTTAAGTAAGTGATAATTAATTTCTAATACGCACATGACTTCGACGAAAACCAGAGGTGTGTGCGGGATTCGAACCCCCGATTCCCAATGTGAAGGATCGGAATCTTATCCACTAGGCTATCACTGCATAGGGCCTCATGGATACATACAAATATTGGTAGACAAATACCAAAATCCAGAATAGATATCTGAATCCAATATTTATATTTCTGTCTAGCAGGGAATCGAATCAAGAACCCTTTGGGTCTCGGACCCGTATCATCAGCCTGAGACTGGTATGGTTACAGCGGCACGCGGCTCGTCAATTATGTTGTGTTATGAAAGATTATGTACGATTAAGACTTATTGAAGCAAAATTTTCATTTACTGCTATAATAAAAATGACTTTACGTTTAGTTTGAAAAGTATTAATAATACTTAATACTTTTACAAAAAATGTAACACTAAATGTTATGCAATTATTCATATAAGAGTTGGCTAAATTATTTATCTAAGAACTTATCCTGTTCAGTGCGTAGTATCAATCATAAAAATGCATCGATATGCAAAATAAATATCATAATATCATATATAATATCATAAATATCATGTATAATATCATATATAATATCATATTCCATCCATAGTATCTTAGAAATGATGCAGTCGCGAGCAAATTTCATACTAATTTCAACGGTTGTTATAAACATTAAACATGGACATTTCATCCGGGAAGAAGAAAACTGGTGATAACCGGATAAAACCGGACCTATGAAGCGGAATAACTGAGCGGCGAAATAATGGCACTTAAAATGTGTAAGCTACTTTTAAAGGTCTTAAATATTTATGCTATAGGCTGCAAAGCATTACTTAAATCATTCTTACCCGGGTGGGCCTGTAACCGGCGATAACCGGAGGAAAACCGTAACAATACCCGGATTAAACCGGCTTTACGAAATATTAACACCATTACAATGAAATATAATGAGCTTTTTGAAATGTTTCACATTAAATTCTTATAATATCGTACATTTCGTAAATAATTCGTAAGCTTGTCCTTATCCATACAGAGACGGTGAAATATCCGAATTACGTCGGTATAAATAATCAAATGGATTAAAGGGGTCTTTTAAATATTACAAAAGTATTACATATAAACAAAACTGATCTGTTTGTTTGTATGTTATTATTTTAGTATTTTGATACTTCCGTATTCGCTTACTAAAAGTAACATAAGATTGTTAGTTTGCCTGTCTGCCTGTGGCTGCGGACTCAGCTCAAAATTTAATACAGATTTTGTCGTGACTTTAAGATTGTCCCGAAAATAACTATTTTTTTTAAATTTTAATACAATTATGCAATTTTTTAGGTGATTTAAAACTTATATGTGTTGGTAATACTCTAGTAATGCTTACTCAAATAACCGCTATTTTATATTAACGTAGTAGAGGGCGCCACGGGTAATGTGGGTATATGTATAATTATAGTGAACTAACTACCCTCATTATCTATTTAAATACCCTCTTACCTCTTGTCATTTTACCATAGTATCGCCGCCATTTGTATTGGTAGCAGAACAATTATTGTATAGATGACATTTGTATTATATAAGTGTACCGTATCGCACGTTTTGCAAGCATAAATACATCTTTTAATATACTAAGTCAAAGCAAATACAATGTTGGCTATCCATACTTGGCTCGTCTTCTCAGGATTTCGATTATAAGTACATTGGAGTTATTAAATTTAATCAGACGTAAAAAGCTATCTTCTCCATAATAGTTTTACGATGAAAGCACAAAAGTGCAGACTTTCGTTTTGCTGCCGTCTGCGAAAGAGTCGTACCTGTCTCCGGAAATATTAATGGAATTTAAACCTTATGTGGGTCGTATAAGATACATTTCTACATTTCAAACAGGCACCGAAGCAAAATTTTACGACCTAGCTTCAGACTTCGCTCGAGCGCGCAAGGCCTCGAATTCTGATTCTACCCTCGCGTAAATCGACGATCAATCCTCGAAATTACACCCTAACACGGTCGGATAAAGTTTATATTTCGGTATCAGGTATGCGATTGTCCGGGTCGTAAAATTCGGTCGATGCGAAACATAAAGTTTATGGAGTGGTAGGTGCCCTAGCGTGCCGTTTGGTATAAGTAATCATATTACGGCGAACATAACCGTCAACCCAATACTGAGTCCGCGTAACGTTAATGCGGATTGGATTATGATGAATTATTTGATTCCATTGTGGAAAAAAAAATCAAATTGTCCACACGTTCAATAGCAAATATTAGAAAATTCCACATTATTTTAACTGAGAATCATTACTATTATTATATAATATTAAAAGCTTCATATTTATTTTCCGACTTTGAAGCAAAGCCTTGGGTTTGTTGTGAAAGTAAACAGTTACTCTGAAAGGTCATGTTTCAGTTAAAAGCTTATCGTTGAAAATTATATTCAAGGCTATCAGAAAAACCAATTAGGGCGACCAAACAGCGGCAGGGTGAATAATTTTATTGTTTACTTATGTAAGGTTTAATTAAAAACGCTTCAGAAGTGCGACTTGCTTCACTTTTTATGAAGTAATCGGACATAACCTGGGCTTCGTAATCATCTCTTCAACCCATTAATGTCCCACTGCTGAGCACGGGTCTCCTCAAAGAATGAAGGTCAGGCCATAGTCCACCACGCCGGCCAAGTGCGGATTGGTAGACTTCACACACCTTCAAGAACTTCACAGAAAACTCTGAGGCATGCAGGTTTTCGCCGTTAAAGCAAGTGATAAAAAATTTTTACTACGCACATAACTCCGAGAAACCAGGTGTGCGTATGGGATTCAAACCCCTCACCTCCATGGGAGAGGCCGAAATGTTAACCACTAGGCTATCACTGCTAACGAACTAATATTTACCACTCGATGGCCATCTATAATAATTCCTGATGAAATATGAATACGTACTGTCGATAAGAGGTGGGATGCTCTCCGTGTTAGTGTTGTTAAGTGGTCACTGGCGCCCATGGACATTTACAACCAACTCTAAATAAAACAATTTCCACTTGAAGTTTGTCAGTTGCATTGAAAGCATGCTGGAATACTTCATTATTTATTCATTCATTCACACACTTTAAACTGGGACATAGTAATCTTCCCCTGATGTTATAGTGCAGATATATGAGTGACAAAGATACAGTTGAGTCACAATGACATCGTTAACATTGCGTCAAGACACTGCTACAAAATTATCAAAAATATTTATGCTTCTATGACTTAAGTATGGTAGAACCTTTCATAGTGTGTCTCCGGAGGCACCACCGAAATACCTATTTCTGCTTTACAATGGCAACGTTAATGCTTCTGTCTGCTTTATAATGGCATCATTGCTGTGTTTTGGTTTCGAGAGTGTGGTAAAGGAGAGATATTAATACCAGGTGTTTCATCTTAGAACTCCGGGACAGTAACGAACCCGTGACTGACGGAAATCGATCCTATTTGGGGTTGGCTACGTATGTCCTTGGGTGGCAGTGACCACTAACCACCAAATGGACTGCATGCTCGTTAGCTCTTTCTACGCTATAAACAATATAAATTTACAAGACATATTTTTATAACTTGTACCACACACCAACAGCGTGCAAAGAATGAATAAGAAATGGTTGGCAATAACACGTAAATTTACATTAACACTAAAATCAGACGTATTGTTCACACGTACCATACGTTGGTTTTTTTGTACCATGTACTTCTTCTCAAAATCTTGTACTCCCCTTATCTTCATTAAATCATCCTTGAATTCTATTTCGCGTACTAATTGTCCTCTCCGTTTAAACTATTGTTCTACCACTTATCAATTTTAGGTAACCTTTTTGGGTGTAAGCTGTTAGTGGCCGTCCGTGACTATTTGGGATTACGTGGAAAGCACACATTTTTGCAACTTTCATTAAATTAAACTTGTAAGTTCGTTTTTGTTATATATCTGAGTTGTGTACTCGAAGAAGTGCTTAACTTAATTATTGAGGAAGAAGCCTTCAATACTAATTTGTTGCGATCCGCCGCTTTTATTGGATTTCCCTTCAAGGGATATGTTCCCTGAAAGTTCGCTAAATAAGGCTTCGAATCCTCTTCATTAATTCGTAATTAGTAATTTTGGAAGTGGCTAATCTATAGTTCGTCCGGGGGAGTACCACCGTCACCCTCCTAATCCGCCGTAAAACAGTTTTTGTTTCGGTTGTAGAGGTGGGGTTGCCGGGCGCACTTAATGAGGCGACCATCTTAGTCCTCTGGAGTAGTGACGCATTTACATATGACCTCATGTGGGTTTCATGGACTGCAATGACCACTTAACATCAGGTGGCTTGCAGGCTCGTTTGCTACTCTTCAAACATAAAGAAAAAAAGTATTGGCGCGAACAATAATCAGCTTTTAGTCCGTTCAGCTTTCGGAGTGAATTTCATTTATTTTAGTATGCATGCAGCCCACTTGATGTTAAGAGTACTATCGCCCGTTGACATCTGTTACCGATCCAAACAGCACAGGAGAGCTACCTGAAGTCAATCACCCATGCGAAACTGCTTTTGAGAACTAAGGTGGAATGCCTCAATTCATTATTTGATGACCTGGTTGGAGAGGTGTGATTGACAGACAATATTACAGCGAGGCTACCATCTTAGTGCTCAGGGGTAGTGACACTTCTACGTACGACCTCAGATAGAATTTCAATTTTGTTTGAGATTAGATGTGGGTGTCCATGGGCTGCATTGACCACTTAACATCAGGTAGTGCATGTGCACACGAGCATGCAAGTGCTCGTTTACTGCTCCTCAAACGTAAAAAAAGTATCAGGGAGACGCAGACAAGTAGCTAACACAATGAAATAGCAAATCACCCTCTTAATGAAACCCACTTCATTTGGCTCCAGCGATATATCGCGGGAATCGCAATAAACGCGTAGGAGCAGAACAAATTAATATTAATTGTCCCTTTGTCCCGACAATTGCTTCGGACGCTCTCAGTGCCGAAACCGATAAATATCACAGACTACCTTTTTTAGAAAGGTTCGCTCCCAACGGTACAATACTAGATTAGGATTGACTTGTGATGCAAGTTTAACTTGTTTTCACACAGAGTCATCGTTGTTTCTACAAGGTCATCCTCACATCATCATCATCATCATAAATCTAATAAGTCCCACTACTGGACACTGTCCTTTCAGAATGAGAAGGGTTAGGCCATAGTCCACCACGCTGGCCAAGTGCTGATTGGTAGACTTCACACGCCTTCGAGAACTTTACAGAGAACTCTTAGATGTGTAGGTTTCCTCACGATGTTTTCCTTCACCGTTAAAGTAAGTGACAATTAATTTCCAATACGCACATAATTTCAAAAAATCAGAGGTGCGTGCGGGGCTCGGACCGGACCGGACCCTCAGTGTGAGAGGTCGGAATCTTAACCACTAGGCTATCACTGCTTACATAAAATTAGATCCTTTTAGCCAGAGGTTGTCTGACGAAACGACTTTGCACCGATGAGACTGCTTATCTTTGCAATCTTTAGTTTAAAATTTTATTGGAACGTATGATAATTTGTAACTGTAGTTCGTTCGAGGAGGTCCATCGCCGCTCTTACAATCTGCCGTAAAGCAATACTTCTTTCGATTGGAGAGGTGTTGTTGGAAATACTTAAAGACAAAGCAATCTACTCAGTCCTCAGGAGTAGTGACGCATCACCGTACGACCTAAGATAGGATTCCAGCGCTGTTTATATGTGAGTCCATAGGCTGCTGTGACTACTTAACATGAGGTGTCTTGTACGCTATTACGTGTATGCGTGTAGAATTGCTACTCTTATCATATAAAAAAATATTCAGTTTTCGGTCACATAACAATTTCGGCAACTACATATATCAGTGATCAAATAACATTACCAAATATATCAAACGTAAAATCTTCATCAGGTGACCAGCACGCTCGATTGCTCGATTACTCTACTCACATAAAAATATTAAAATTCCTCTCATATAACAGTTTCGGCAACTATTACAGTGATCAAATAACATTACCAAATATTACAATCGTAAAATCTTCAATCAACCTTACCAATTCCAATAGCACCATAATATAACTTACCGATAAATAAGCAACATTTTAACGGCAGCCCTGCTCCAAAACACCGTAAATCTTCCCATTTCGATATTAACGACGCAACTTGCTGAGCGTCCTTTCTTGTCGATACAACATCGTCTTTATCATGACCAATAAATAATCTGCCGATCCCTCAGTAAATTTATATCGGACTCTCTTCTCGAAGTTTCTATTCCCGCTTTTTGCTCGCAATCTGTGTTGCAAGAAGATGATTTATAAGATTGTAACGATTTTACGATTAACGATACCAACAAGTTATCTATGGGCAATAAAATATCTACGGAAGTAAATTTCTTCAATGATCTTAAACCCAATGAAATAGTATTTCTACATTCATAATCCCACGCAAGGGTTCCCCGTGTCGTGGGCGCCATGACGTAATAGGCTATCACAGCTCAGGGCGACATGGATACATACAAATATTGGTACACAAATACCAATATCCAGAACAGAAATCTGAGAGAAAAACAGAATTTTGTATCTATGACTGGGTCTATGTTAACAACGTTGCATAAGTATTTGAACATTACGGGATGTTTCAAAATCTTCATGTATATCGTGAATAACATGATTTTATTCCCAGCATGAGCAATGACAGACAAATTTCGTGTTTGCTCAACAAACTGAATTAGGACAGGATACACCGCATTACTCTTTTAGGGGCTGACGTCACAGCATATTTTCTGCGTTAGCAAAGTTATTTTTACGCGTGAGCGGCCTTATTTCCTAAAAGCATTGGAGCCATTAGGTTTATTAAAATTGCGTAACACTTGTGGATTTTA
>DWKL01004173.1:0-10808 GCA_018249415.1 Phareas burnsi
CCCGGTCGAACTGTATTTCTACCACCTTCATAATAATGTGTATTATTTATGGAGTATCCATGCTTCGGAAAACATTGTTGACGTTTTGTTTCATGACGCTTGCATATCTATACCTATAGGCAGGAATTGGTTGGTGACTTACGGCCCTATTTATAAAGAAGTAATTACTAGTTGCTTTGTTTTGATAAAGTCGTCAATGATTTGATTTGCTTTATTGCTTGCTTGTTTGAGTGGGGAATCTATCTTTTGATAGCGGTAACTTCAAACAATTACTGGACTATAAAATATAAATGGTTACTTAAATAGTGATTTTTAATTTTTTTTAAGCTATGTCATTATTTTAATGTTGTAGAGGTAAAATACATTAAAATTTTACGCCCGTATTCATAAAGAAGTAAACGTGATTACTTGAGTGAAAATAACTAATCAAGTAAAAATTTTTGTCTTAACCGTTAGTAATTGCTTGAAGTTAGCAGTGTCAAAAGTTGCAATTCTTGCCCGAGCAAATGGTCACAATTTTCATACTTAAGTATTGATGATAAGCATGACAACTATTTTGCATCGAGTGCATATTTTAAGATTATTTTAAAGTGGAAAGCATTGAATAGACTTTTGCTGTTATGAATCCATAACAATATATCGGAAGTGAATGAAGTTGTTGAATTTAGATATCCTAAAGTTTGCTCAACTGTTTTAGTATAAAACTATGACATGACATGAGAAATGACAAACTTCAATCAAATACAAGCAATATGTCATAAAGTATAAAATCACGTTTCAGTAATTAATTTGGGTGTAAGAAGGGTCCATCTCATTTTGGTAGAGTTATATTATGTCAAACGTTTTGTTTCTGTGTATCAATAATAATTTACTTTATTCAGAGATAATTTACATGCGTTTTTTTCTAGATAATTATATTAGCATCAAAAAGTAAATTAAAATGTATATTGTGTTGTCGATATTAAAGTAAAAATAATCTAAATGTCACGTTTTCCTTGTCTTGAAACAAAACGCATTAACCAAGTGTTGCCAGTGAGAAACAACCATCGACCGCCAACTCTTTTAAGATTTAGCTAAAGTAAGTACTTAAGGTACGTTATTCGACTATAATATTATAAGATATTGTATTTATTAATCCTAATCTAAAGTAATGACGTTCTCAAAAAATTATATAGCAACAAGTAATTTCTTCTTTATAAATACTCACATTTCAATCGCAGTACGTATATTGGGCACTGGACTCGTTGTCATACCAATGTGACGATGGGTAAGTTCTTTCCTCGTCATTACACCGCTGGTTTTTCTACATATTGTATATCGCAACAGTAGTGTTGTTACCATAGATTAAATATGTACAAAATAATCACAAAGCAATCACCTAAAAAACGAAACTTAAAAAAATATTTGAGTTAATGTTTTATGTGTGCACTCGGCACTTCGTATTTCGAAAAAATCGAATTCTATGGTTATTACAGACTTTTACACGAAAGCGAAGAAACAAACATTTTAATTAAAACAGTTTTAACAAAAATAAATCTTATATTTTTAAACGAGCAAAAATTATTTATGTGTATGTTTTGATGTATATATTTGAAAAAAAAAAAACGCTTTTCTATTTAACATGACATTAATCACTAGAATGTAAATTGCTGTGGTCCGAGACAATGATTCTTCCAAGTACAATTTCTCAATTTCCACTCAGGAACTTGAATATTTTTGGAATAAAAAGTAACTCTTGGCATTGCCTGTAAAAAACTTTGCGTCAAAGCTTCTCCAAAAACGAGTTGACTATTTCACACTTTATATTCTGATGATGAGCAAACAAGCAATTAAGCTTAAAAATGGAAGTTATTCCGAAATCATAGACATTCAATAAGTTGGCTTGATCATCCTTTGAGACTTGATATTCTGACATAACTATCTTTATATAAGTAAAATATATATTCTTAAATATCAATCGATTGTGTTCCGACAAAAGCTTATATTAATGAAATAACATGGTAATCCTAAAGAATAGGTAGGCATGAAAGTTTATATAAAAGTGAGTTTTATTTAGATTGTTTATTTTGATACTTATATTATTGATAGTTTTAAAAAGTCGATGATTTAATCGTGATATTTATAATATTCGAAAATGTGTTTGTTAATATGTATAATTATACGAACACAGTAGGTATATAAAACCTAACTTAACCTGTTTGAATTACCTGAATTAATTAATTGAACCTGTTTCTTGAAAAAAAGGAAATAATATATAAAATTTACCATTCTTAAAAATTATACATTCTCCGAATTAAGTATTAATTGCCGTAATTTCCCTCCAAGTATGAAAATCTTTTTCAACTGGTAACTGAAATCGCATGATCAGCAGTCCCCCTTTCCCCTGGATGTAAGGCAGGGGTGTTCAAAACCCTACTTTAAGGCTGCGCGCAATTGATACGGTAACTGAACTAGATCATCCCGTCAGATCCGGCCTGCAATGGCCCAATAAGAATATCGCTGTACGAGCATCATTGAACGTAACAATAATTGAAATGATTTTTAGGGCCATTCTGCTAAGAGGACACAACGGGACAGAAGTGTGTACGACAACCAATCGAAACGCAAGAATTGCTTCACGGCGTAATACGAGGGCGGCGGTGTCACCTCTCCAGACGAAATATTTTCTACTACCTTCTATATTGATAACGCAATGGTCACATCCAAGATTAAAATTATATTTTATTTGAAGCGTGTTCTAAATTAAGGACACTGTGTAAAAGGATGATGTAATTTTGAAACAGATAAACACTATTATTCAGAATTATTTGGTGTGATTTCAAAAACTCCTATACTTGTTTTATATGCTATGTAGTTTACATGGACCCGTACCGGATACTCATAAAAACCTGATTGGGTTAAGTTACGTTTGTGTCCTGCCTAACAATGTGAACAAGGGGATATAAGGGTGGCATGCGACTATAGAAATTGTATATGTTTATAACGCCGACAGCAATATTTCGACTCTATATTTTATATTATTTATGAATATGAAGATGTTTAAGAATTGTATAGACAATTATTACTATTCCTATTTGAATAATATACAGAACCATTTTCTATTGATTTGTTAATTTTGAAAAACTAAGGATAATTTCTCACGCCTATTGTAATTTTTCGAAGAATTACTTCATATAAGAAGTTTTGTAGACTCTCGTTTGTATCTAATGGCGAAGTAAATGAAATAAAATCTCAAGGGATGCCAAATTTTTTTAGCTATTATATAACTATTTTTTTAATAGTGCCATCTTTTGATGAACTTATGTAACATAAATGCGTAAGGGTCAATCCGCACGCTCTACTCTGCCGCTCTTATAGCTGAACGGTATCTCATAGTATCAAACAGAAAAAGAAAAATACTAATAGAGTCGTAATAAAAAATACTAATAGAGTTTATGTCGCAGATACTTTAATTCTTAAAATAGGAAAATTTATAGGTAACTTAATTCGAATTATTATAATAATTTATAAAAGTTATATTAGGATAAAATTTGAAACATCTTAAAATTAAAAACAAAAACTTAAGAAAAAAGGAAAAAGTTAGAAATCATTATTTGCTTTAATGGTGAAGAAAAACATCGTGAGGAGACTTACATATCTGAGACTTCTCTGTAAAGTTCTCGAAGTTCGAAGTTCTTAATTAAGTCCAGCGGGGTGGACTATGGCCTTACCCTTCTCATTCTGTACCCAGTAGAATGATATGAATGAGTTGATGATGAAAAAGAAAAATGTGCCTATTTAGATGTAATTTTCTTTACTTAAACTTATATAATTAAGTTTCTGCAGTAATAGCTCGTGTTAGTGTGTTACTTTTGTTTATATCAGCTGCTAAAAATAAATCTTTAATTCTTTTAAATAAGTAATCGAGTTATGATTTATGAATAATTTCTTTTAATTCTAGATAATATATTATTTCTTCTTAAAAGTACTATAATATTTCTATTTACTTAATACCCATTGTATCACTATGATAAAAAGAAATGGGACCGCGTTATGACTCATGTGAAATGCCCTAATACAATTTCGTTCGACCTTAGTAACTTACAATAGATGGCGCGCTATTATTTCTTCGAAGAATTTTAATGAACAAATTACTGTAAAAAGCTTCTTTTTGTTATTACTTATTTTAAAACTAATTACTTTTTTTTTAAACCCTCTCGTTCCGGAGAAATTTGATGGAATCCTGAAACGCGCTATCGAAGTTTTTTGATTTCGCAGTATAAATACAACACCCCTCTCAGTACATTCGGGGTACGTCGTTTCAATGGAAGCCAGTCTCGCCTCGCTGGTCTAATGAGGCGCTCATTCAGATGTACAGCGCTGAGTTGTAACTAAACCCAATTGTAAACCAGTCTTGTCTCGCTGGTCTAAAGAGACAATCATTCAGATGTACAGCGCTTGTCGTTGTAACCTTAGGTAATATCCTGCACTTACATTGAAACGGTCTTAACCCCATTTTGCCTTTTTTACTTTAAAATTTATTAGTGTATTGTAATATTTGACTTAATTGGTATGTTTTTAGTTATATTAAATATAACAATTATGTTTTTTTTAGTTCCAAAATTCATTAATTTTATATAAGTAAAATAACATTAGTATTTATCGATGATATTGTTTAAACAGGATTGACATGTCTTTAAACAATATAAGTAAAAAATCATATTTAAATTCTTCTTATATTTTCAAATAATACATTAATTCGTAGCTGTAGCCTGTAGTAGTAAGTAGTAGCTGTAGTACAATCCTAATGGACAAACATTGAACGCGGTCAATTTTTAAATGGCTGACCGATTTTAACTTGCATTAAAGAGCCTTATTGAGTATTGTTTATCGAGTTTCTATGTTTTCATATATTTTTCTGTAATCCTAGTACCTCGAATCTTGAAAGTTTTGTGCGTATTAGAAGAAAAACATCGTGAGGAAATCTACACGTCTGAGAGCTTTTTGCAAAGTTCTCGAAGGGTGAAGTTTACCAATCCGCCCTTGACTAGCGTGGTGAATTATGGCCAAACCTTATTCAGAGAGGAGACCCATGCCTGGCAATGAGACATTAATTGGTCGTTGATGATGATGATGATGATAGAATAGAAAAAGAAAATGTATTATTTGTATAATTTTTTCGGATTGTATTAATGCATATAATACATAATAAACGAAATTATTAAAATCTTCTTCAACCTTTCACCTTTTACCATAGTCCCATAATCAAGAAAATAATATTACATCATTATTATAAAATAAATTAATATATTACGGGCCCCCGTCTGCAGCTCTAGCAGCATTCTTCCCGACACAGTTCCTCAATTTTCACCCAGAAACCTAGATGTTTTCGCTTAAATACTAACTTACTGCATTTACTTTAAGTTTCAAAAAAAAAACTGAAGAACTTTACTAGAAAGCCACTTTTGAATCGGTTCGACCGTTTCGGTGACAGGACAATAAGTATACGAGACGATCCTATGGTTCCGGTTTAAGCAACTTAATTATCTTGATTGCATCGTTAAAACAAGATATTTGATATAAGTATTTATGATCATACCTATAGTATTTGTTTATGTAAACGGCTGTGGTATCGGTGGATACTTTCTAGTAAAACTATCTCCGTTTACCAGTGCTGGCGATATATAATTTACAGATTAGCGTTGGCAATATTTAGTTTAAATCGTAACACATTCTTTTTCACTTTCTATTTATCATACAGAAGTCAGGATGCAGGTAGGTTCAATAAAGTAGTCCGTAAAAGCAATAACATTTATTGTATAAAAATTTACATAACACAAAACGTAGAGTAAACACTAGCGTACTTCTGAGCCTCTAATATTAAGGTTAATGGCAGCTTGGATAATAACAATAATGGCTGCAACTCTTTTTATGCGGGAGGGATTTTTATTATCATAGAGCACGGGTCTGGAGCATACTCTACCACGCTACTCCAATACAGATTGGTAGAGATACGGGTTAGTGGCCAACCCGGATCGGATGTCTACAAACTGCCCACAAGGTCTCCAACAAAATTTAACATAATAATCCAAATATTACGTAACGATAAGGATATCAATTGAACAGATTCGCAGCATAATTCCTGAAAATACGAAATAGTATCAAAACCCAATTAATAATTCTGCGGAATATTTACACACGCGGCTGACATTGATTAACTTCGTAGATCGGTCATTATCTCCACGAGGCGGGGGATATGCGCACTTATTCTGGACTTACCAGGGCCGATATTGATGCAACTGGTTTAATACATGATAGAACTAGTCCGTCCTGGAAGGTACCACTGCCGCCCAAATAATCCGCCTTGAAGCAATTTTTGTATTATATTTCGAGGTAAGGTGTCGTTGTCGAGCACACTTACAGCAACACGGTCATTTTAGCCCTCAGCAGCAGTAACGCAACTACGAAGGACTTATTGGTCTTCAGTCCTGTTTGAGGTTAGATATGGGTGTCGATGGGCTACACTTAACACTTTAGATGGCCTGCATGCTCGTTTGCTACACTTCTTATATAAACAGGCGACCTTCCTAGTCCTCAGGAGGAGTAACGCATCAACATAGGACCTTAAATGGAACTTCAGGTCTAGTTGAGGTTAGATGTGGATGTCCATGGGCTGCAGTGACCACGAGAGCTACCTCGATTCTTAGTTTTTTATAAGCTACATAATGTATATATATTTTATCATGACACCGTTTACTCCGGAAAATGACACGGCCGGAATGAGGAATTAGGAATCAAGATATTTATAGATCACACTAATTTTGTTCAGTTTCTGATACTACGACTATATCTGGAACTCGGTAATACATAGAACGCTTTGTAGCCACTTTATAGTTCGTATTTCAAATTGTTTTTTAAATCTTTCGTAAACAGAAAGCGAAGTAAGCTGATACTTACTAGGAAAAATACTGCTTCTCAAACAATTTACTGAAGTTATATGTCTAAAAAATAAATGATTATAACGACAATAAGAGTAACGATAGAAATTCCCGTGAGTGAGCCCCAAAGAGAATTATGCTTATAAAAAAAATTCTTTAAGTTGAATATTGTTTGTGAACTATTCCTTTGCAACCTGAAACAGAAAAAAATGAATTAAATACATATATCAGATAAATACTAGTAGTTTTATTGCACGCAAATTTGTGCAATATTTAAAAAACAGGCAACCAGGTGTGACTTGGACCGCACATAGTGAAGGGTCCCGTAGTGGGAATAAATGTTTATATTGTATTACATTTGGGTTTCATAGTAAATCTCAAACACTGAAACACAAATTTACTTCCGTGGTTGCTAAACTGAATATAGCTTGTGACAATACGCCATACCTTTACAACAACACACACAACACACAACGCACAACTTGTCTTATTCGTGGTCATATTATCTTAACATATATTATATTTCGGTGATACGTAATTTTTTTTTTATTCTCCGCCCCATTGTTTAAAGTAGAGGGGACAGGACTCTACTTTTATGGCCTAAATAAAAAAGTAATTTAGATATCCCCCTCTTCTATTTTACGGTTTTTTTTGATCTCCTCGGTTACATTTATAATAAATAAATAATAATAACCCTTTCTACATAGCCCCACGTTAAGATTCTCGGTGCCGTGGGTGCCATAGATGCATACAAGACGAGTACACGAAAGAGGAGAAAAAGGTAAATTCATCATTTAGATGTCTGCCTGTCCGGGAATCGAAGTGACACGACCAGTACGATGACGACTGCGCTTCGGGTTTGCTTCGGGAGTGCCACAACAAAATTTTTTTTTTCCTAATTTCATTCATAGAACACACATATTTTCCAAATTTCACTTATATACTGACAATAGTCTCAGACTTAAGAGGCTCTGAGAAAAAGGCCCAAAGACATGATGGAAGTATAAGGGTTTCTTATTTTCCATTTGGCTACGGACCCTTAAGAGTGTGGTACATAGGAACACATACCTACTCACATAAGTTATCCCAACTGTCATAGGGAAGAACAAGAGCAGCGCATTTGTTGTCATCTTCAGGCCTCCATAAACAACACCACTTCGTATTATCTGCCGTATTAAAATTTGGACTTAATGACAGGTGTCCATGAGCTGCAGTGACCATTTAACACAAGGTGGATGACATACCGATTGACTACTAAAACTTTTGCCGACGCATAGCCCGGCCGTCCCGATACTGCTCTGACACGCAGAGTCCGAATCCGAGTTCGACACCCGGCCTGACTGTTCTGGGTCTGGGTGTTTGTTATCCTCCTGTTTGTATATGTCAGTGGTATCCACAGAGAATCCTAGTGTAGGGCTATGAATATAACAAAAGTATTTTTAAAGCGTGTTTTTAAACTGTATATGGTACAACTGAACGATAAATCTCAGAGCAAAAGAATAAGCGCTAAAGATTTTTTTAATGAAGCCACCTACTAAGTTAAAAATGGCTACTATTTACTGTTTTTCATTATACAATAATACTTTGATTATAGTTTATATATATATTTTTATGAATATCTGTTTTATTATAGATGAATAGCAAACGAGCGGACATGCCACCTACAGGTCTCTGCAGCTCATGAACACCCACATCTAGTCTCAAATGGTACTGAAGTCGTATCTGAAGTGGTACGTAGATGCATCACTACACTTAAGGACTAAGATGTTTGCCTCGCTATAAGTGTACCCGGCAACCACACCTCCAACCGAAACTCAATTGCTCAACAATTGATTATTATGGCGGCTTCTGCGGACGAACTACCAATATATAAATGTAATTTGGTTTTTCCCACGTATGAAATAAATAAAATATTAATAATTCGGGAGTATTTGCCACCTTGACCAGACGACGAGACACGAGGGTATCCTTGAAATTCGAGCATCACCTACTACGACTACGACCATCTATGACAAAATAATGACAGAATGTGAAAACGTAGGAGGGTAGAACGTGCGGCCAAACTCTAGATTATATTTTATTAGAACCGTAGAAAAAGCGGAAATAACTGTAATATGACCCCGAATATAATAATACCATTTCGGCATGTATGAATTATAATTGGTATATGAAATATTTTTGCAAGACACTTTTATTGCTTAAAGTAAATTATACTTCCAATTATATATTTTGCCATTAATTAAGCAAAATATTCAACGCCCTCTAGTAATTTATCAAAGCACTATTTCGTGTGAGTAAGTTTGGAAGTCTATCTTATACTAATTTAGTTAGCAAAATTTTCGCTAGATGTCCCAGTTTTTCTACGTTTCAGATAATTTAAAAATTATAAAAGAAATTTTAGTGTCTAAATGTAAAATAAATATATTTTTTCATCTCGCAGATTTTACATAGACACAAAATATTAGATTAATTATATGTAAATACAATTCTGTTTAAGTGAACGTTTCTCGAGCTTAGATTTTTTGGGACACTTTTGTAACAAGCGTAACATGAAATCTATTTAACATTTCATAATAATAATAATGTTTTGTACACATATCTAGCCACACACTAGTATTCCTAGTATCGAGAGTGCCATTGACACATACAAAGCTGAATAGACGACCAGACCCATATCAGAAATATAAATTAGACAATTAGATACCATATTTTTCGAAGCTACCATTTGTTCGATGTTATGTTTCTTCAGTTTTTCATATAGCATGTAAGTAACACCATCTTTTATCGAAGAACGACATAAAGTAAAAATATAAGGGCCAAACCGCATATAACCTTAAATATGTCGCCGTGATATCTTAGTAGTTAATACATAATTAAACACACCAAGCCATGGGTTTTTTTTATATAGACTAGAAATAGCAAACTATTACACTGCAGTTATAGATCAGGAAAGATGTGATGTGTCTAGTAGGGAACGCAAGTTTTTACAAGATAATCTTCTATCATAACATATCACTTAGGAAAAAAAATGTCCAAATTGTAGATGAATATATTCTCACCTTGGTTCCTGTGAGGTTAATAGTGAATCTCTTCCGATAGAAACAGGCATTAATAAAGCTGTTTGCTTGGGCAATACAGTCAGATCCAATTTTATCGCTCCCTGCAATTTTATACATACAAAGTTAGGAAAGAACTACTTCGCAACAATCCCCGACCAACATGTATGATGGTATATATCTTGCCAAGACATGCAGTGTGCACCGTCCTCCCTCCCGCACAGGACACGTGCACAAGCAGGAGACAATAACAAAAATATACACCACCACACATACCACCACCAACACGTGTTTCGTACCAAAACGGAGCATCATCAGGGCAATTGTTGCGAAGTAGTTCTTTCATAACTTTGAATCATGGATTTCCGCAAAGTAACGCCTGATACTATTAACTATTTTATACATAGTTAAGAGTCTCTTACATCGATCGTTGACCCATTAATATCCCACTGCTGGGCACAGGTCTCCTCTCAGAATGAGAAGGGTTAAGCCTTAGTCCACTCCGCTGGCCAATTGCGGATTGGTAGACTTTATACACCTTCGAGAACTTTGCAAAGAACTTTCAGATGAGTAGGTTTCCTCGCGATGTTTTCCTTCACCGTTAAAGTAAGTGATAATTAATCTCTAATACACATATAACTTCGAAAAATTAGAGGTGCGCGCGGGGTTCGAACACCGGCCATTCGGCTTGAAAGGAATCTTAACCATTAGGCTATCACTGCTCTAAATAAGATTGCACTAAGAGCCTCTTACATAATACGTAATAAGTGGCTACTTATCCTAATTCTAGGCTAAAACTTAATCGTCTTCACATCATATTAAGTGCCCATATGTT